>JAJAGP010004990.1:0-39788 GCA_025084515.1 Ancistrus triradiatus | reverse complement strand
AAAAAAAAAACACAAAGAAAGAAAGGACAAGAGGAAGTATTCACAGTAATTAACAATTCAGTACATCAGCTTTTCTTACATGGTGGTGAACAGATCCATGTCAAAATACATCTGAAGCATTGGGTCCTCTCCTCTGTGAACGCGTTCGTGCCTTTTGAGACTAACCTGTACAGTAAAGCTCTTCCCACACTGGGAGCACTGATACGGTTTCTCTCCAGTGTGAGTTCGAAGGTGATTTTGGAGAGTACTCTGCTCAGCAAAGCTCTTCCCACATTGTGAGCAGTGATACGGTTTCTCTCCAGTGTGAACTTGCTGGTGACTTTGAAGAGTACTCTGTTGAGAAAAGCTCTTCCCACATTGTAAGCACTGATATGGTTTCTCTCCAGTGTGAACGCGCAGGTGTTTTTCAAGATTACCCTGTTGAGAAAAGCTCTTCTCACAGTGTAAGCACCGATATGGTTTCTCTCCAGTGTGAATGCGCTGGTGTTGGTCGAGATTACCCTGTTGAGAAAAGCACTTCCCACAGTGTAAGCACTGATATGGTTTCTCTCCAGTGTGAACACGTTTGTGTATTGTAAGTTTACTCTGCATTGAAAAGCTTCTCCCACACTCTGTGCACTGGTACGGTTTCTCTCCAGTGTGAACTCGTTTGTGTATTTGAAGACTACTCTGTAGTGAAAAGCTCTTCCCACACTCTGTGCACTGGTACGGTTTCTCTCCAGTGTGAATGCGCTGGTGCTGTCGGAGATTACTCTTTCTAACAAACCTTTTGCCACACTCTGAACAGGCATGGGGTTTCTTTTCTGTGTGACAGAGCTGTGGTTGCTGGAGCTCACACTGGTGAACAAAACTCTTTCCACAGTGTGAGCAGTGATACGTTTTCTCTTCTTCCTTAACACACTTGTCTAGTTGGAGATTAGTCTGCTGAGTAAAGCTCCTCCCACAATCTGAGCACTGGTGAATGCATTTCTGCATTTGTTCATCATGGATGTTCCTGCCGAGAGGACCAGTGGACATTTCCAGACTACTGGAGCTTCTTGTGGGTGTCGGATTCTCAGATTGATTCTCTCCTAATTTCTGCAGCTTCACATAACATCTCCTGATATGGCACCTCTTGATGTGTTTCTGGAGGAAAATTCCAGATGTATAAGACAGTGGACACAAGGGGCAGGGGAACCCCTGTGACAGATCATCATACATATCTGGAACAGAAAAAGAAATCACATGCGTTTTAAGTCATTATTTTGAGTAATGAAATTCCATGCAAATGTTAATTAATAGACAATGGAACTGAGAAGGTACTACTGGGGCTCAAACTTAGTTCTTATCAGGTCCCTAGATGCTGCATTTTGGACTAATTGAGCATGGTGTGTACCAAAATGAAATCAACCATTTGGAATGCTGATGGAATGAGAAGACTCATCCTGATCTTCAAGTGTTTCGTGAGATCAGAAGTGTATAAGTGACAAACAGGCTTGGGGTTTTTCCAAGCCTGTTGGTGAACCTGCCAAAGTTCTTCTGATGTTATTCTGAAGGCTTTGGTTCTCTCACTTGCTTCTGTCTCTTCAAATAATCCCAGACTGACTCAATGACAGTGAGATCAGACCTCTGTTGGGGCCATACCATCTGCTGTAGGACTCCTTGTTCATCTTCTTGTTGGAGATAATTCTTTATGGGTTTTGGACATGTGTTTGGGTTCATTGTCATGCTGGAGAATGAATTTGGGACTGAAGAGATGCCTCCCTGATGGAAATGCATAATGGACATGAATCTGTCGATATATCGCAGCATTAATTTTGACCAAATCAACAATTCCAGTAGCAGTTATGATGATGTATTCTTTAACAACACAGAAAAATCACTTGCATAAGAAATGTTTCTGTATCTAAAATGCTTCCCACTGACACACTAATGCAGAATACTTAAAATAAGTTATAGCTAATTTATTTTCATTTTCAGGGTGTAATTTGACAAAAGTTAACAATTTTTACAGGATATGATGCTTTACTATCAGCACTGTCAACCAATAATAGACAGGTGGAGCTGATCTGGTTCTGTTCTACAAATCATTAATTTTTACCTTCAGCAAGACCAGGCCTCTGTAGGAGTCTGCTTTCTGCTGATTCCATTCCAACATGACTGGAAGAAATAATAACAACAGTCTGTTAGTTAAGACAGAAATTAATAAATCACGACAAAAAACAACATGTAGTATGACCGCACAGACGTACCTAAAATATTATAAGCCTTATGATCTACTTTACAACCCCAGTTTCCAAACACCACTTCATCTTAACTGAATAGAAAATTATCTTTGCACATTTTAAGCTCAAGTTGATGGAAGAAAGCAAGATAGTCAATGATCAAAAGCATGAAGAATCCAATCAGTGATGTCATTCTTACTTCATCCAGTTAGCTGGAACCCCCATGGAAACGGGGCTATCAGGGATGAAGGGAGCCGGACCATGAAGCTCACACTTGTTGATGAAGAAGGACTTGCAAAGTGCACAATCTGGACAAAATGGAAAAGCATTTGGTGATTAACCCTCAGAATTCCAAGTTTCATTTCATTCACAAGCTTCTAATACTGAATTTCTAGACATGATCTCACTTTCCAGATGTTGTGATTTAAGAACATACATATTATGATTTTAAACAGTATAACCATTTATCTTCTCCATATCGTACTCTAAATCACCATGTTATCTTACAGAGGTAATCTTCATCCTCAGCTTTCTCCTCCTCATTTTGTTGGTCCACAGAGCTCGACGTTCCTCCATCTGAAATACCAGCATGAACAAATTCTAAATCAAGAAATAATGTTTCTACTGCAGGTCCACTCAAACTAATTGTAGAACAATTATTAGAACAACTATTGAGAGACTGGACTCTTACAGAGGTAATCTTCTTCATCAACGTCTTCCTCTTTTATTATTATCTTCAGGAATTCTTCTGTTTCTTCATTCTGTGGATCTTCAGGGGCTTTGTTTCCCCCAGAGCTTGATCTTCCTCCATCTGAACTCGTACAATCCTCTGTCTTCACATCCTCACAAAGAACAATAAAACCTGGATTATTTTTATGTAGAGTTGAGCTGAGCTGCTTCTGTTCTACACATCATTCATTTGTACCTGGGGTTTAGCAGGATCAGGATTCAGGAGCCGTCTGCTTTCTGCTGATTCCATTACAACAAGACTGGAATAATAATAATAATAATAATAATATTATGTTTAGAAATTACCAACTTAATTAACAAACCATAAAAATAATCTATTGTATTAGGACTTCACAACAAAATACAACTAATCAGAAAATATATCATCTGCTTTAAAACCACTCTTCATTCATTCATCAGCCTAAACCTGGGTCACAGGAGAGCTGGTGCCAAGCAGGTGACACAGGACACAAGGCAGGAACAATCCTAGGACACCGATCCATCGGAATCCAAGATTACAGAGAGTTTTTAACAGATCGGTGTATAAAACGGACACTTGCAGGTGTATATCCAGCTCTAAATCTCACCAGCAATTAGTTTTACTCTTATGAAAATCAAATCCGATCAGAAAGAGGTATGATCTAATTAATAACCCCATCCTAATCAGTCAGATGTTGATTTTCGTTAGAAAGCCCATGTTTGGATGGGCAACGTTTTATCTACTCCCACCTCCATCTGGTGTATAAACAGTGCACTACATTCTTGGGATTCCACACCTTCAGTTGATCTTACCTTGTGTTTTAAAGCATAACGGAGTGAATCAGCTCAAATCCACACAGCAGCCATCTTTTACTGGAACTCCATCAAACCCATCTCTGATTATAGAGCAGAAATATGGTCACGGAAACATAACGCGCCTGTAACGATTCTATTTAATTCCTGTCTTTTAAGGAAGATTGAGCAACTTTGCGTAGATCCACTCCAATTCCACTCCACTTCAGTTCACTTCAAAATCACACTCTTAAAACAAAATGACTAAAACTCGGAACTAAAACAAAAACCATCCAATTCAACAACCTCCTCTTCTTCGGTTTTCTTCTGACGCCTTGCATTCATTGTTGTATTAGCGCCCTCTCCTGACAGACGGCTCTTTGTTATAAGCAAAGATAGCACCTGGTACGGTGGAGTATGAGACAGCTTTTCGACCTCCCATTTATGTTCTTCTAATAAAGCCCGTGTTCCTTAAAAACCTTAAGGTTATTTATCTTTATTCAGATGTAGCTACCAAATCAGTCATATCTTGTGGGTGTCAGATTCTCAGATTGATTCTCTCCTAATTTCAGCAGCTTCACATAACATCTCCTGATATGGCATCGCTTGAGGTGTTTCTGGAGGAAAATTCCAGAGGCACAAGACAGTGGACACAAGAGGCAGGGGAACCCCTGAAACTGATTATCTGGAGCAGAATAAGAAAACACACAAATGTGTTTTCAGTCATTACTTTGAACAGTGAAATTCCATACAAAGGTTAATTAATAGCCAGTGGAACTGAGACGGGACTACTGGGGCTCAAACTTGTTTCTTATCAGGTCCCTGGGTGTTGTATTTTGGACTAATTGAGTAGCAACACGTTGTTTCGTTTCATTTGTTTTGTTTAATTAGCTATGTGCCCACAAACTACTGACGTTTTCATATCTGCAACTTAGAAAAAAATCAGACTAGAAATTCATTTCTTGCACAAGAAATGTTTCTGTATCTAAAATGCGTTTCCCATTGAAACATTAATACAGAAGACAGTATGTATGATGATCTTCTATCAGCAGTTTAAATCAATCGTACTTGGGTGGAGCTGAGCTGCTTCTGTTCTACGCATCATTCATTTTTACATTCGGCAGGATCAGGGTTCTGTAGCCGTCTGCTTCCTGCCGATTCCAACAAAACATCACTGGAATAAATAGTAACACAAGCAGTTAATTAACCCTTTTACACGCTACCAGGTTTAAACTCATTTCAAATTATTTGCACAATTATCAGGGATTAAATTGAAGTAGACACTTTGGCTAAATCATTCATCAGCTTCGGGCTTTTATTTCCATCTGTTCCATTTGTGAACATCAAATATTAAATACAGAAGAAAATATTTTAAAAACTGTGATATTTATAGTTTATATTCTGTGTGTGTGTGTGTGTGTGTGTGTGTGTGTGTGTGTGTGTGTGGATGCTGGGAATGAAATAACAGCCATGATGTACAATTACTGATTCACCAGAGTCTTGGAAGATAAGAACAGAGAGTGAACTCAGCAAATGTTTACAAGAATGTACAAAAATCTGTGTGCCTAAGAGTTCTTTTTGGCATGCCAGTCTGTGAAGCACATCCGGTCCACAACTATGCAGAGTGGAACATTACAAGACCTGCACATGAACAGTGTTTTCATCTTGCAAAGCATGCATTTCCTCCTGCCTTGTGAGGCTTTCATGCGAGGGTCAGTGGATACCTGACACACCAGAACAGGGAAGCACCCCTTTGGTCTCTGCTCCTGACTTTGGGGAAGTATTGAAGAGGATGCCTCACTGGCACCATCTGCAGGTGTGAATACCTGTCGCTGCGCCACAGCAGCCAGCTGTGTGCACAACACCTCCTTGAAGCGCTTCTGTGCGAAAGGCTTCTGTTGCCTTGCTAGTGTCATCTCATTGTGATTGATAAAGCTGTTCACCACAGCAATATCAGCAAGGTGGAAAAACAGCTTGACATACCATCACCTGGTGTTCTGCGTGACTGAAAAGTATTTTATGAGCACGTCAGACAATTCGCCTCCCCCCATGAAGTTGTTGTATGCTGTCACGGGGTCTGGCACAGGGATCTGTTGGACGGAGCAGGCACCATTTTCATTTCTCACTCGCCGCTGCACAGACTGCCCGCTATAAGCTTTGTGGACAGTGGAACACATCATGACATCTCGTGTGTCCCTCCACTTTATGAACAACAACAGGTCGTCTCCAATCCAACGCATGTCTCCACGATGCGCTTTTCTTGGCAGGGCATTGGCTGTTGTTTTTGGGAAGCCAATCCTGGTCTCACGGATGGTTCCACAAGCCCCAAAATGAATTCCGTGCAGGTGACGGAAGAGCAGTGAGCTGGTGTAATAGCTGTCAACATGCACCGTTTACCCTGTGCCCAAAGAGGGCACGTGAATCAGATCGACAACAGCGTCGAAGCTTAGGCCATTTCCGGATGGTTTCCTCGCCTTCCCCTTGTAGACACTGAAGTTATATGTGTAGCCACTGGAGCCGTCAGCCAGAACGAAGATCTTGTACCGCAACCTGGTGAGCTTGTCCTTCAAGTATCGCTTCATACCGATCTTTGCCTTGGTGGCCAACATGCGCTCATATATACAGAGGCTCTGGTGCGGCTGGTAGTAGGCCCTGCAGGCAGTCAAGATCTGTTCCTGGAGCGGCTTGAGGCGGAAGAGACCATCGTACTCTGGCTGTCCTCTTAGCCGATCATTTACAGCATCTGCTGCTGGGTCGCTCATGTGCAGGTGTGCACTGATGGCCTCATACCGGTGCCTATCCATCACCATCGGAGGAAACAGGAGGCTGTGAAAGCAGTTGTTCCGCCATAGGTCCTGGTCGGCTGAAGGCCTCACCAGTCCACAATAGATGACGATGCTGAGAAAGTGAAGCATGTTGTCAGCATCTATGTCTGTCCACTTCCTCTCCATACCCCCTGTGCTTCTCAGTGCTGCACATTTGTTGGTATTGCAGCACAGGGTTCGGATAACTTCCTTGCTGAAGAACAGGTGGAAGATATCAAAGGGGCTGTAGTCTAACTGTATATCCAGCTGAACTCCCGGGGTCCTCCTGGGGCAAAACTGCAATGGTGGAGGCTGCTCATCTTCCTCTGAGGGGCCACGCCATCCATCCTCCAGTGCTGCAGGCGTTGCTGGGTGTGTACACTTCTCAGATGGAGTTGCTGTTTGCCTGTTGGGTCTGGCACTAGGTTTTTGTCCAGATGAGGAGTTTCCAGATGGGGGAGGCGGTGGTATGGGTGCTCTTCGCTTTGCTGTCTTTGTGGGAGTAGAATCTGCTTCACTGCAAGAAAAAGATAGGCAGTGTTTATTATTATACATTCTCTTGTGCACAAACAAGAATTTGATTTCATGTAGACAACTTGCACGTCAAACACAGCATCAATTCTGCGCAGGAAACCATCCTCTTTCATTATTCAGCATTCTACTTTTTATAAAATAATTAATTTACCTGCTTCAAAACCACACTTATTGGGTTCATTCCCAAACACTGCATTATCTTAAAAGAACAGAAAATCAGCTTTGCACATTTTAAGCTCATGTTCAGAGAAGAAAGCAAGATATCAATTATCGATCAGTGAGCAGGGGGAGTCAATTCCATCTAATAAGGATCACTAAAATCAGTGATGTCATTCTTACCTCACTCATTTAGCTAAAGCCCCCTTGGGAACTGAGCTATCAGTGATGCCTGGACCATGAAGCTCACATTTGTTGATGAAGAAGGACTTGCAAATCTGGATAAAGTGGAAAAGCATTTGTTGAAACTTTACATGTTATGATTTAGGAAAACAAACATTATGATTTTAAACAGTATAACCATTTATATCCTCCATATCGTACTCTAAGTCACCATGTTATCTTAGAGGTAATCTTTATCCTCAGTTTTGTCTTCTCTGTTCTGTTGGTCCACAGAGCTCGACGTTCCCCCATCTGAAATATCAGCATGAATGAACTTAAAAGCAAGAAACAATGTTTTTCTTAAGCTAGAAAAATAACACTTCCAAAACTAACCACATTACATAATTATTGAGAGACTGAAACCTTATCTTACAGAGGTAATCTTTATCATCAGCTTCTTCCTCTTTTATTAATGTCTTCTGGAACTCTTGTGTGATTCAGGGGGGTTCCCCAGAGCTTGATCTTCCTCCATCTGAACTCGTTCAATCCTCTGTCTTCACATCCTCACAGAGAACAATAAAGCCTGGATTATTTATGTCGAGTTGATTCATTTGTACCTTGGATTCAACAGGATCAGGATTCTGTAGCCGTCTGCTTTATACTGATTCCATTACAGCACCTTTATCTAATATAAACAATAACTGTTACCATCTTCATTTAAAGCCGCACACATTGAGCTCATTTCCAAACAATGAATCATCTTACATGAACAGAAAATCAGCGTTATGCATTTTAAGACAGTGTTGCTTCATATGCATCATGTATGGATTTTGTTCAAAATGGAATAAATGGAACCAAATAAACATGAAACTCAGAATGTAGTCTAACCAAATACAGAAAATACCTCAACTTTACCCAAGCTTATCGCCCAGGAAGAAAAATTCACTGAGTTTTCATAGTAAAACTGTGAATTGCTTGACAGTTTTAATGTGAACTTTCACAGTTTGACCATGAAGTTCACAGTTCTACTATGAATTTTTGATGGTAATTTGGTCACTTCATGGTTCTACTCTGAAATTTCATAGTACAACTCTAAACTTGCTGGACTATGAACGGACCATGAATTATTTCACAGTTGTACTATGAATTTTGGTGGTAATTTGGCCACTTCATGGTTCTACTGTCAAATTTCACAGTACATTTTTTTCTGGGCAATATCACATCTACAATCAATAATTAATCTTAAACAGATTGATGCATAAAGATTAACATTTGCCACTGTATTTCAAGCTCTAAATCTCACCAGCAATTAATTAGTTTTTGTCCTCTAAAAACCATATCCGATCAGAAATAGATTTGATTTGATTTGAAACCTCATCCTAATCATTTTGATGTTGATTTTCGTTAGAAAGACGATGTTTTGATCAGCAACTCATTATTAGTAGTACGCCATTGTTACACCCCCTACATAGTGCACTTCTACGGGGAATATAAAACAGTTTGGGATTCCGCAGCTTCCGTTGAACTTACCTTTTATTTAAAGCACAACGGAGTGAGTCAGCTCAGATCCACACAACACCGATATTTTATTGCTAAGCATCAATAGCCTAACATAATGAAAGCTTTTAGAAATCTAACTTCATTAAAATAAGTTAGGAGGTGTTATTCGTAGAATACTTGGTAGCCTGAGGGTGTGAATCCTTGAAAAGGGGCATTTCGGTCATCGTCGATCATGGTGCTTGAAAGTTTGTGATAGGCTACTCATAGTATGATTTGGTTTGGCCAAACCATTCAGATGTGCAAAACTAACGATAGTCTATTCTGGGGGCTTGGTGTTTGTCATTTGCAGGCTACTTGGCAGGATGGGTGTGTGAACTCATTCTCTGTCATATATCATTTGAGAACTATGCAAACAAAGTTAATTAAATTCAATAGCTTATTATGTCATTTGAGGGAAAGGGCAGGTTTCGGAGCTATACATTAAATACAATATGCTATTTGTGTGTTTCCAAGCTGAAAATATGACGGTTTAGAGAGGAGACAAGTCTTGGAATTTGCCATGTATAATATTTAAAAGCACACCCATTTTCACTTCCACAAAGACAGACGAATTCAGAACTGAAATGCGTAGCCTACTTCAGCACCAGTCAAAGCACTCTCAAGTCCATTATAAAGTGTGTTCATAATGTTTGCTTTTGTGAACATTCTTTCAATAAATTAATAAACAATTAGAACATGAACCTGAATGATGGAAGTGACAGCATGGATTCTAATGGAATAGCCTCACCGACTATCAACAAGCAAACAAATGACCCAGGTGAAAGCAAGCTCATCTGTTAAGCAAACTATTTGCTTAATGCTAGAAGCGCCATCTAGTGACCATTATATGTCCTTGTGTAAAGACTCCCTTTTGACCCCTGAAGTGGCACTTTAAGTTGGTAAATCCAGCACTGTGCTACTAGTTGGAAGTCACAGCAGTGAAAGGACAGAAATATCACCTATGCTATCATGGATCAAATTGTTACAAGGACACAGGTAGTGCATATCCTGTACCAGAAAAAGTAGTATGAAAAAAGTGGTATTCTGTCCATGGCTAGATTTTCCACTGTGGACAGCTGAACCCATGACCTTCTTCAAGGACAAGACCCAGTGTGGTTCAGAGACAACACAGGCAGTGTCTAGGATTTTACTTATACACTCTGCTCATGATTTGATTTGATGTTCTCATGATTATCTCCATCTGCTCCTGGGTTTTGGACTGTCACCGATGGACCATAACGTATCAGGACTCAACACTACATCTCCTCCATTCTCATTCTGAACACTGGGACCCTGTAAGGCTGTGTGCTGAGCCCCCAGCACTGCATCCCCATTCACACGTCCAACACTATACTTAAATTTGCAGATGACACCACAATAGACTCATTTCAGATGCCTATAGGAATGATGTGAAATGTCTGGGTGAATGGTACGAAGTCAACACCTTAGTACTTAACACCTCCAAGACAAAGAGGATCATTGTGGACTTCAGGAGAACAAAAAAGTCAGACCACCACCTCCACATCTACATTTCTGAAGAAGTGGAATGTATGGGGAGTGTGAAGAATGACTGAGCATAATGGAGATTCTGCAGATTTTGCATATATGCACAATCACTTTACAGCAACCCATATTGAAATTTACTGTCCTATTCCAAGAGACATATATGCAGACATTTTAAACTAATTTTTTAAGCTATTCATATTGCAACTGTAGTAGGATGGGGCGACAAATACGATCATTCTGTGTATGGAACAACAGCATACTTGGTGCAGTGGTGGGATAAGGATTGTGGGATGGCATTGTTGTAGAAACTGGATGATTGAATTAACAAGAAAGAAATCAGACATCAAAAAGGTAGTGAAAAAGAAAAAAAATGGACCACACCCAAGTTGTTATTGTTGTCGTCGTCATCATCAAAGTGCTGTATTTCGAACTAGGAGATGAATTTGTCAAAATCTTAGCCAGGATACAGTGGAGAATATCAAGGAGACATCCCATGATAGCACTTCTCTCTAGCTTTTAAGTTTGTCTACTTACCTTATTTGTTAATCTGACTACCCATTTATATATAGTCTCTACAGTTGACTTTGTACACCAATATAAAGACCGAACAATTTAATATTGTATAAAGGCTAAGGACACTTTAGAGACTCCAATTAACCTACATGCATTTCTTTGGACTGTAGGAGGAAACCAGAGTACGAGCGCGTTTGCTACGGTCACTACAAGGTCCAGTTCAATAGGTGGCAGTACCGCAACTCTATCTTATTCGCCAGATGGAAATGCGTAAGAAGGGGAATGTGTAGCAAAAGCAGTGGATTTGTGCTGATGTGGGTGTTTTGTGTTTCCGTGATTATATATCCGTCTTACAATCACAATTTGACCTTATGGAATTCCAATAAAACGCGGTTGTTGTGTGGATTTGAGCTGATACGCGGCGTTCTGCTTTAAAACGAGGTAAGGTTAACTGAAGCTGCGGAATCCAAAACTGATTGATACTCCTTATAGAGGTGCACTACATAGGGTGCGATATAATGGCGGTTGCACAATACTTAGTGCACCAGGTATACAGTAGTGTGAGATTTGGGATTGGACGGAGCAGTTCCAATGCTAACGTTGTTTTTCCAAACCGAAACCAACCTGCAAGAGGATTAAACTCAAATCCAGTGCCTTTATGATCGGGTTTAATTTTTATAGAACTAAAATAAATACATTTTTAAATGTAAATAGCGCTGCGAATTCGTTCTATACACCAATCTGTTTACAGACGACCCTTTAGAATATTTAGTGCCGAAAAACATTTTAATAAATGGTATAATTACAATATAAACAATGTTTGGCTTCATCAGACTACTCTGCTCGTTTCCTTTCGAGGTGAAACGGTTAAAGTTATAATGGAAATAATTCAAACTCAAGTGTCTTTACATAAGACTATTTACAGTAGATATTGGTTTCTAATGTGGCTACATAAGAAAACAATGGAAAGAAGAAACTCCTGGAATCATATGTGCTGTAAGACAAAACTGCCCAAAGCTGGAATAAACGAAGCTTGTACACTATTTTGGCAAAAATGATTGGCAAACATGATTCTGAACTTGTTCAGGCTGGGAAATGACTCTTTCTGTAATATTTTATTTTACTCCTGAGCCTCACATCACACCTGCTCAGCAACATCAGATACAGAAAACACACACCAGCTCAGACATGTTTCACAATTGTGGATATGCATGTGCGGTTAAATATTTTCATTTACCTTTTAAAGACAGCATTCTGGAGCACAGGATATTTTGGTAGACAGCAGAATTCATAGTTTATCACAGCAAGTCTTCCAGGTCCAAGTCTTCCATTAATGTTCTTTTTGCTCATCAGTGGTTTTCATTTTGGAACTCTGTCATGCAGGCCATTTTTGCCCAGTCTCTTTCTTATGGTGGAGGCATGAACACTGACCTTAAGTGAGGCAAGTGAGGCCTGCAGTTCTTTGGATGTTGTTGTGGGGTCTTTTGTGACCTCTTGGATGAGTCGTCGCTGCGCTCTCCTGGGAAAGTTCACCACTGTTCCATGTCTTCACCATTTGTGGATAATGGCTCTCACTGTGGTTCGCTGGAGTCCCAAAGCTTTAGGAATGGCTTTATAACCCTTTCCAGACTGATAGATCTCAATTACTTTCTTTCTCATTGTTCCTGAATTTCTTTGGCTCTCGGCATGATATGTAACTTTTAAGGATCTTTTGGTGTATTTGTCTTTGTCAGGCAGGCCCTATTTATGTGATGTCCCCATTGAGAACAGGTGTGGCAATAATCAGGCCTGGGTGTGGCTAGAGTCAGTGAACTCAGCTGTGATAAACCATAGTTAAGTTATGTTTTAACAAGGGGGGGCAATCACTTTTTCACACTTTTTCAGGGCCATGTAGGTTTGGATTTTTTTCTACCTTAATAATAAACACCTTCATTTAAAAACTGCATTTAGTGTTTACTTGTGTTGTATTTGGATAATATTTAAATTGTTTTGATGTTCTGAAACACTTAAGTGTGACAAACATGCAAAAAAAGGAAATCAGAAGGGGGCAAACAATTTTTCATACCACTGTATGTCCTACTAAAAGTCTATATTTTATTACACTTCAAGATACAGCCTGAACCAGAGCCACGTAGAGTCGAGCTGAGCCGTTGAAGGTTTAGGACCTTGTTCAAGATCTAGCTAGCATTTGAACTCAAAGACTTAAGTAACTAGATATAAACCGTAATGACTTTCTAATTGTGTCTGTTTGATAGGTCACTCCAATCACTGTGTTAATGAAATGTGTGAATGCTGCTCACAGGAACATGTTGTGTTTCTTAATCATGACAGCGATGATTATTCCAGCTGTGTTGTGATGGAATCAGCAGAAAGCAGGCGGCTACAGAATCCTGATCCTGTTGAATCCCAGGTACAAATGAATGATGTGTAGAACAGAAGCAGCTCAGCTCAACTCTACATAAAAATAATCCAAGTTTTATTGTTCTTTGTGAGGATGTGAAGACAGAGGATTGTACGAGTTCAGATGGAGGAAGATCAAGCTCTGAGGAACATGACTCCCCTGAAGATCCACAGAATGAAGAAGAAGCAGAATTCAGGAAAATAATTATAAAAGAGGAAGAAACAGAAGATGAAAATGAAATATGTAAGATTTCAAATGGTTAAAAGTCGAGTTTTAAAACCTCAAACACAGGATGAACATTAATATACTGCAAATATGATTATTTTAATTATTTCAAAACCAAACTTGTTAGCTGTTGGATGGAATTAAAAATAGTTTCTAAATTACTCATACAGACGGTGGCACATCAAGCTCTGTGGGACTCAATGTCCATGTGGATCAACTCCAGAAGAAGCCTGTAAAAGAGGAAGAACCTAATGATGAAGATTGTCTCTGTAAGAGAACTTTTAAAGGGTTAATCATGTATTCCTGTTGCACCTTTATCATGTTATTTACCTTCCAGATTGTGAACTTTGCAAGTCCTCTTTCATCAACAAGTGTGAGCTTCATGGTCCGGCTCTCTTCATCGCTGATACCCCCTTTCCCATGGGGGTTCCAGATCGAGCCCGAAAAACCCTTCCACCTGGTCTAGAGGTTCAGGAGTCTGGTATTCCTGATGCAGGTCTGGGGGTGTTTAATAAGGGCCAGACTGTTCCAGTTGGTGCTCATTTTGGACCCTACCAGGGGGATGTGGTAGAGAGAGAGGAAGCTATGAACAGTGGATATTCCTGGGTGGTGAGTTTGATTACTGAAATAACAAATTGATTACTTTCTAGCCTTCTTTACATTGACACAACAGGTCTTTGGGAAGTTGTTGCAGTTTAGCCTCAGTTCTGGTCATGCCACCAGTAATGGCATCGAAACTTACTCAGAAGGTGCTCAATATGTTTGTTGCTTTTGGTGGTGTATTCAAAGTGCCTCAGACTTTGAACATCCTGAATTGCCCAGAAGAACAATTTGAACATTGTGGCCCTGAACTTGGGTTCATCCATGTGATCTTTCTCTTTGCTAGACCTCTTGCCTCTTGCCTCTTGCCACTGTCGCCCTAGGCTTGCTCAATTTGAGATTGGACGTAGTTATTAGGAGATAATCTAAACCTGTAAAGTTGCTTTGAGACAATGCTCCATTGTAAAAAGCGCTATATAAATAAATCTGACTTGACTTGACTTGACTCTTGCTCTCATGTTGAACCTCCTTGATTGGCCTGTATTTTTTATGTTTGGATGACCCCTTGATCATGATGTTAGGACTCTAAAAAGTGTCTGTCTTATTCCAGCAGCATCATACTCTTCAGTGTTTGCTTTAACAGGTAATTGTATGATGTATAAACACTTCTTACAGATATTCCAGAACAGACAGTGTGAGGAATACATCGATGCAAAGAGAGAGATAAATGCTAACTGGATGAGGTAAGAAATGCATGACTAATTTTACTGTTTGCCTTGTAAATTTCTAATTAACTGTCTTTTGTCCTTTTTGCTCATTCTCTCAGGTATGTGAATTGTGCTCGTACTGATCAAGAGCAGAATCTGGTGGCGTTCCAGTATGGAGGAGGGATTCTCTACCGTTCCTGCCGACCTATAGAACCCGGACAGGAGCTCTTGGTGTGGTACGAAGAGGAGTATGCCAAAGATCTCAGCGTTACGTTCGACTACATCTGGAACAGAAAGTGTTCTGCAAATGGTAATTAGGTCTTTATGATCTGTTTAGAGCCAGGTGAGCTTTCAGGAAATGGCAGTTCAATTGCTCTCTCATTTCTACTGACCAATTAATCTGCTTTAATACTGCAGTAAATAACTTGGCAGCTTATGGCTGCAGGAGTTCCTTAGGCTTAAATTCTTCTCGAATTTAAAAATTCCTTTTTATTTGACAACAAAAAAGATATTTTACAAGGCTACTTTTTACTGAGAATTTGGTTAAGACGGGTCAACCACTTCCTTTAATTTCTTTGGTGACAGAGCAGAGTACTGCTGCGCTAGAGAATTGCCACTACTAGCAATGAGATCTGTCACAACCTTTGGTAGAATACACCTGGTAATTGTAAACGAACAGTGTTTGTTATGAAACCAGACTGGTCGTTAGACTGCAAATACACTTTATGCAGAGGCACATGAATGACTCCAACCTGAATTAAACATCACTGCCACAGTAAGAACTGTCCAAAATGGTAGACCTCTGTTCTGGAAGAATGCGTTAGAGTCTGATGTAAATTCAAAAGAGTCAAAATGTTGTAGATGGTTCTGCTTTGACAAGCCAGATTTAGTTTGGATTATCATTCTGTCAGTTTACCTTTCACAGTGAGTTTCCTTTTTACTTCCAGAATTTAATGATACCCAAGTCTTCTCCTGTTCCATATGCCCACTTTCCTACACATCTCAACCCTACCTGCATAAACACATCAGGAGATGCCACTATGAGGAATATGTTCAGCTGCTGAAATCAGGAGAAATTCTATACAAGAGTCAGCAAATATTCTCTAGTTCTCTTAGTGGACAGAAACAAATCCTGCACCATGGCTCAGAATGTGGGAATAGCTTCACTCAAGAGAGCGCTCTCCAGATACACAATTGTGCTCACACAGGAGAGAAATCGTATCCCTGCTCAGAGTGCGGGAAGAAGTTCACTTACCAAAGGACTCTCAAAATACACCAGCGCCTTCACAGTGGAGAGAAACCGTATCGCTGCTCAGACTGTGGGAAGAGGTTTACTCAACAAAGTCATCTCCATACACACTGGCACGTCCACTCAAAAGAGAAGCCATACCACTGCTCAGAATGTGGGAGGAGCTTTAAGCACAGAAGTGGTCTTATGACACACCATCACGTACATACTGGAGAGAAACCGTATCAGTGTTCGCAATGTGGGAAGAGCTTTACTAAGATCGGCGCCCTTAAAACACACCAACGCATTCATACCGGAGAGAAACCGTATCAGTGCTCGTATTGTGTGAAGAGTTTTAATCATCAGAGTGCTTTTCTTCAACACCAGCGCATTCACACTGGAGAGAAACCGTATCGGTGCTCACACTGTGGAAAGAGCTTTGCCGTCCAGACTGACCTTCAACGGCACCAGCGCATTCACACCGGAGAGAAACCGTTCCAGTGCTTGCAGTGTGAAAGGAGCTTTTGCCAAAGGAGTCACCTTCATAAACACCAGCGCATTCATACCGGAGAGAAGCCGTATCAGTGCTCAGACTGTGGGAGGAGCTTCACTCAGAAGGGCTCTCTGCAACGCCACCAACGATCCCACACCGGAGAGAAGACGCATCACTGTACAGACTGTGGCAAGAGTTTTACTCAACAAAGTCACCTCAACACACACCGGCTTATTCACACTGGAGAGAAGCCGTACCACTGCTCAGAATGTGGGAAGGGCTTTACCAAGATCGGCGCTCTTAAAACACACCAACGCATTCACACTGGAGAGAAACCCTATCATTGCTCCTATTGTGGGAAGAGTTTTAATCATCAGAGTGCTTTTCTTCAACACCAGCGCATTCATACCGGAGAGAAACCGTATCACTGCTCATACTGTGGGAAGAGCTTCGCGGTCCAGACTGACCTCCAGCGGCACCGGCGGATTCACACCGGAGAGAAACCGTATCAGTGCTCACAGTGCGAAAAGAGCTTTTGCCAAAAGAGTCACCTTCATAAACACCAGCGCATTCACACCGGAGAGAAACCGTATCACTGCTCAGACTGTGGGAGGAGCTTCACTCAGCAGAGCTCTCTCCAACACCACCAGCGATCCCACACCGGAGAGAAACCATATCACTGCTCATACTGCGAGAAGAGCTTTGCCGGCTCAAGTTCTCTCCAACGACACCAGCGCATTCACACCGGAGAGAAACCGTATCACTGCTCGCAGTGCGGGATGAACTTCACTCAACAAACTCATCTTCAGAAACATCAACGCGTTCACACTGGTGAGAAGCCATAACAATCACACTGTAAACGGAGCTTTGTTCAATCCAGAAGCTTCATGTATCCACTTCACCCTATTATATAAACTCAGTTTGCCTGGTATTCTGTACTGGCCTTCTTAACCTCCTTTCAAGTCAAAAGGCTCTTTTGCACTGGAGGAGCGTTTTCATAGTTCTTAGAACTATGCCTGCTTTCTTGTGCCGCAGGAACTAGGAAGCATTGTAGCTCCTACTTCAGGGTAGGGTCTTTCTCAGAATATAGGAAGCCTAAATGATGCAAGTATGTGGTGATCGTGATTGTGGTGGCATACCAGTTAAGGTACTGAACTATGGGCCAGAAGGTCCAGGGTTCAAAACCCACCTCTGCCAAGCTGCAAATGTTGGGTCCTTGAGCATGGCCCAATTTAGTCCCTAGTTCTAAATTGGTCCTTGAAACTCTTTGGTGCGAAAGTGCCTAAAGCAACTCCCATTAAAGCTCTGTCCTTGTTACGCTCCAACATGGATTGGGAAACCGTTTGCAAGGAAAGCATCTTACCCCTCAGCCTGCCCATAAATCGTATGTGATGGGATAAACTGCTTTTGTATTGTAGGAATGGTGATGTGGTTTGCTTTACATTAGTGCAACTTAACCACCCCTAACACTGTTTGACACCAATGGCAGAAATGGAAGAATGGGGTGAAGGATAAATGCATGGACTTTATGTATAACAATCTCCATATAATGATGAGCGGATGCAAGTTCCTCATGAGTCTACTTTGGTAAATTATGGTGTCTTCACTAACTGTAAAGATGGTCTTTAGCAGTTCCTGATACTCCAGAGCTGTAAAGTTCTTTGACATTGTGTACACGGCACACAAAATTCTCGAGATGAACTTGTAACCTTGGTATTGCTCATGTTTTTTACGGTTTTGTTTCTCAGATCTTAGCTTACCTCGGTTTAGCAGTTAAGGTACTGGTCTGTGAGCCACAAGGTCTAGGGTTTAAATCCCACTTCCACCAATCTGCCACTGTTGGGTCATTGAGCAAGGCCCTTAGCCCACATTTGGATTGTAAGAACATATATGTTGTAAGTCATTCTGGATAAGGGTGTCTGTCAAACGACATAAATGTAAGTCTTCAGTTCTTTCCTCTTCTTGTTTTCTCCATGCTTGGTGTTATGCACTCAGACACACAACACATGAGTCGACTCCACTTTTCTGTATTTAAACTGTATAAAAATAGGATTTCTGAATTACCCACAGCTGTAATCAGTCAAATGTATGTTTTATTACAAATTACAGACAGTTGACCTGCCTGATATCAAATTTTGTCTTTCAGATTTTCAACAAACTGTCAACGATATTTTCAATAGTCTGTGTGGAATAAGATCAGGGGTGTGTGTGTGTGTGTGTGTGTGTGTGTTGTTCCAAGGCGAAATTTGCAAAATAAATAAGTATTTTAATTTAAACAGATTTATGGAAGAATTAAGGTATTATGGCTAAAAGAGTTCCAGCATTTCCACCCATAACTAACTGCTTTATTCTGTTTATTTTTTAATGAATTGATGTTGTTTTGTATTATATGTATAATTTGAAACACTTTGCTTGCGAAGAATAAAAAGTGTTGTACATAAAAAAAAATCAGTCTTCTAATCAGATTGAGTTATTTGGATGTAGCACAATAATATCCACAATAAATTACACTATATACTCCATAAACTATAATATAATCACATAGGCCACTGTATTAGGTACACCGGTTCAACTGCTCGTTAACATAAATACCAAATCACCCAATCACTGGCAACAACTGGTCAAACCGAGCATCAGAATGGGGAACTAAGGTGAGCTTTGCAGGCTCAAGTTCTCTCCAATGACACCAGCACATTCACACTGCAGAGAAACCATATAACTGCTCACAGGGCGGGATGAACTTCACTCAACAAACTCATCTTCAAAAACATCAACGCATTCCCAGCGCTTTTTGAACATGCACCTAGACCATGTGACGTATAGATGTCATAAATTCTAAACTAGGCATAACAGATTACCATTTGCTCACAAACAAGGCAACTGTACAATCCACACATTTATTGACACGCTAAATCAGGATAAGTTAACGAAGGCTCGTCTTTCGACTTGTGACAAGGGAGACATTTGGTGAGGTAACCTGTGGACAAAAAGGGCAACGGTGCTTTAGCCCTGTTTATTTTAAAAACTATTTGTTTTGCATTATATGTATGATTTGGCACAATTTGCTTGCAATAAATTCAGGGATGTAGCATGTTTTTGGGCTGTAGCATGAGAAAATATCTACCAATGAGATGACAGAGTCACTCTGAATCAGAATGTCTGCTCAGTACTGTACAGTTGAACCCCGTTATGCAAATGTACCTCGTATATTCTAACGTCCTACCAAAAAGCGAGTGTGCACTCTATCCCAAACCCCATCTGATGCTTTAAGTGCCAGAAGTGGGTACATGTAAGAACAACTCTACTTGCTGTAATTTAGGAGAAAAGGACCATGATCTCCCTTGCCAGAAGCTGCTGAAATGCAGGAACCGTGGAGAACCACACAATGGAAGGCAAATCCTGCTTGGCATGGGCTAAACGAAAGGAAATTCATGGAATTCCAGCTTAGCATAAACAAAATCCAACAAATGGGCAACAACCAATGGATTTAAGGTCTAATGTATATATTATAATGCGAAATTAAGTTTATTAGTTACTTTTGGTTAGAGTTCCTGCAATACAGACTCCAGTTCCATTCGTGGCAGTAACACAACCCAAGGTAAGCGGCTCCGCCAGATTTAAATACGTAAGAAGCAGAATGCGGTACTACAACAACAGTGATTGTTTTAACATGGATTTAATTGTGTTCTCAGTGTCATATTTCTTTACAATCAGAGCTTGGTTTGATGGAGTTCCAATAAAATATGGTTGCTGTGTGGATTTGAGCTGATTCACTCCGTTCTGCTTTGAAACGCAAGGTAAGTTCAACCGAAGGTGTGGAATCCCAAACTGATTGGTACTCCCTATAGAAGTGCACTACATAGGGGGTGAAATAATGGCTTATGTACAATATGCAGTGCACTATGTATAAAGTAGATAGAGATTCGGGATTAGACAACGTTTCCATAACTAACATCGTCTTAACCGAAATCAACATGAAACTGATTAGAATAAATCTTCTAATATATTTTCTGTTCACTTAAGATGCAGTTATTTCAGACAAAGGTGCTGTAATGGAATCAGCAGAAAGCAGGCGGCTACAGAATCCTGATCCTGCTGAACCCCAGGTACAAATGAATGATGTGTAGAACAGAAGCAGCTCAGCTCTAAAACTCTACATAAAAATAATCCAGGTTTTATTGTTCTCTGTGAGGATGTGAAGACAGAGGATTGTACGAGTTCATTTGGAGGAAGATCAAGCTCTGAGGAACACGACCCCCCTGAAGATCCACACAATGAAATGCAAGAGTTTCAGAAGAAGATAATAAAAGTGGAGGAAGCTGATGTTGAAGGTTACCTCTGTAAGATTTATCCACACTCTACAATTCTACATAACATTTTAGTGTTAGGAGGTCAGGTTCTATTGGACTCATTGCCCATGTCTGTTCCACATAAAGAAGCCTTTATCCTGTTACTTACCTTCCAGATTGTGAACTTTGCAAGTCCTTCTTCATCAACAAGTGTGAGCTTCATGGTCCGGCTCTCTGCATTCTTGATACCTGCGTTCCCATGGGGGTTCCAGATCGAGCCCGAAAAACCCTTCCACCTGGTCTAGAGGTTCAGAAGTCTGGTATTCCAGATGCAGGTCTGGGGGTGTTTAATAAGGGCCAGACTGTTCCAGTTGGTGCTGATTTTGGACCCTACCAGGGGGATGTGGTAGAGCGGGAAATTAAATACAAGAGTCAGCAAATATTCTCTAGTTCTCTAAACCAACAGATGCAGAAACAAATCCAGCACCACTGCACAGAATGTGGGAAGAGCTTCACTCAAGAGAGCGCTCTCCTTATACACAATTGTGCTCACACAGGAAATAAATCGTATCCCTGCTCAGAGTGCGGAAAGAGGTTTAGTTACCAAAAGACTCTCAAAATACACCAGCGCCTTCACAGTGGAGAGAAACCGTATCGCTGCTCAGACTGTGGGAAGAGGTTTACCCAACACAGTCACCTCCACACACACCGGCTCGTCCACACGACAGAGAAGCCATACCACTGCTCAGAATGTGGGAGGAGTTTTAAACACAGAAGTGGTCTTAAAACACACCATCATATTCACACCGGAGAGAAACCGTATCAGTGCTCGCAATGTGGGAAAAGCTTTAATCAAAAGATTCACCTCGATAAACACCGGCGTGTTCACACCGGAGAAAAGCCCTATCGATGCTCAGACTGTGGGAGGAGCTTCACTCAGAAGTTTTCTCTCCAGCATCATCGGCGATCCCACACTGGGGAGAAACCGTATCACTGCTTGTACTGCGGGAAGAGGTTTACTGGCTCAAGCTCTCTCCAGAAACACCTACGCATTCACACCGGGGTGAAACCGTATCACTGCTCACAGTGTGGGATGAGCTTCACGAAAAAGAATCATCTTCAAAAACATCTACGCCTTCACACCGGAGAGAAGTCATAACAGTCAGAGACATGTACCAAGGACGTAGATGCATACATGGATGGAAAGAAAATAATGAAAGAAGGACAGAAGGAAAGAATGAAGGAAATGTGGACAGGAAAGAACGAATCAAAGAAAGATGGAAGGAGAGAAAGAAGCAAGGGAAGGAGGAATGGAAGGAAGGAAAAAGTAGGGAAAGAAAGAAGGAAAGGGAAACATTAAGGATGGAAGGAAGGAAAGAAAAAATGAAAGAAGGAAATGAGGAAGGAATGAAAGAAAGGAGGAAGGAAATAATGAAATTAAGATGGAAGCAAGAAAGAAGGGAGGAAGGAAGGTAATAAAGTGGGAAGGAAGTAAAGAAAAGAACAAAGGATGAAAGGAAAAATGAAAGAAGGAAAGGAAAAGAAAAGGGAAGGAAGGAAAGAGAAAAACAAAACAAAGAAAAATGAAAGGAATTAAGGAAAGAAAGAAATACTTCCTAAATCCAGTGCTGGTTTTACGCAACACAAAAACATATTTTCATTAAACAATCATTCAGACTGAACCTTTGCGTGTATGTGTGGTACAGAGGTTACTCTACAATATTGTGTGTTGTTCCTGCTGAGATGAGATTATAGTATGATAAACTCTTATACTGGTGTTACACTCTTTCTTGACTACGTAAATCTACCCTAAGGAATGGCGGAATGTTGACCTCATACCATATCTCCTCCAAAACAAGTCTGGTTCCGCTTAAAGTTTCCTCCTTAGGTGTCTTGGAGAGCTTCATTTCTCCTATACCTTTGGATGATCATTTGCCAGCCATTCTTGGCTGTTTATGTAAATAATATTGAATAACTAATGGATGTACTTGCTTTGGGTGTCATTAATAAGAACGTTTCACCTGTCTAAAAGTATACTCAATCCCTCTGCTGTGAGAGAAGTACCATAGGCCAGAAAATGCCTTTGTTCAATTAATGACTAAGTAATAGCTTCTTTTCATTGGCAGTTATTGGACTACATATGACACACCTTGTATTTATCTAACTGCCTAATGGGGACTGCTGCTGCAAGAGTCGTGACATGATCCTTCATCAATCCTCCGATTTCTGGCCAGGCAAGATACACCACATAGCCTCAAACTTGGGTGTCTGGTGCAGGGAGTTCCCCAATAGACCGCAGTACCACTTCTACCACAGCTACACAATACAAGTCAGTAGGTGGCAGTAACGTACCTGCTCATTGCACGTCAGAAGGAGAGTCTGCTACATTGGGATTGTGTTGATGTGGATGTTACTATATTTCCATGATCACATTTCTGCTTTATAATCACATCTTGGTTTGATGGAGTTCCAGTAAAATATAGTTGTTGTGTGGATTTGAGCGGATTCACTTCGTTCTGCTTAAAACCCAAGGTAAGAGCAACTGAAGCTGCGGAATCCCAATCTGATTGATACTCCGTATAGAAGTGCACTACTTGGCGGGGTGAGATAGCGGTGTATGTTCACTATGTGGTGCAGTTTTTGTACTTTGGGAGAGATTTGGGATTGGACAGAACGTTTACCTTCCAAACATCGTCGTTTTACCCGAAATCAACATGAAACTGATGAGGATGAAGTTGTGAATCCATCAAATGAATAAAGTCTCTTTCTGATCGGATTTAATTTTGTAAGACTAAAACTAATTGCTGATTTAGATTTAGTGCTAGAAATACAGCTGCAAATGTTCATTTTTATACAGCAATCTGTTTAACATTCTCTGGAACCTTTACTCCCATTTTATTGGGATGATAATATATTTAAATCTGTTGTAGTCCTGCAAAATTAATCAGATTTGAATCATTACGATTGATTTAGAATGTGACATTGATGTACAGACGTACAAAGCTGATTTTCTGTTAGTTTACGATGATGCAGTGTTTGGAAATGAGCTCAATAAGTGTGGTTTCAAAAGCAGATTGTAACACTTATTATTTATTTTAGGCCAAGGTGTTGTAATGGAATCAGCAGAAAGCAGGCGGCTACAGAATCCTGATCCTGCTGAATCCCAGGTACAAATGAATGATGTGTAGACTATAAGTAGCTCAGCTCAACTCTAAATAAAAATAATCCAGGTTTTATTGTTCTTTGTGAGGATGTGAAGACAGAGGATTGTATGAGTTCAGATGGAGGAAGATCAAGCTCTGAGGAACACGAACTAACAGATCATCTTCAGAATGAAGAAGACATCCAGAAGATAATTATAAAAAAGGAAGAAGCTGGAGGTGAAGATTATTTCTATAAGAGATAAGAGGTCATTAGAGAGAAAATAATTATTCCCTTTTAGTCTAACTAGGATTAGTTTTTTTTTCATCGTGACTAACCTCAAAATATTTTTTGTGTTATTATGGTTTTAATGCCAAATTTGTTCATGCTGTTTTTTCAGATGGAGGAACGTCGAGCTCTATGGACCAACAGAATGAGGAGGAGGAGGAAGCTGAGGATGAAGATTACCTCTGTAAGATAACATGTTGATTTAGTACGATATGGAGAAAATAAATGGTTATACTGGTTAAGAGTCCGAGGGTTAATCATCAAATGCTTTTGAACTTAAACCAGATTGTGAACTTTGCAAGTCCTTCTTCATCAACAAGTGTGAGCTTCATGGTCCAGCTCTCTTCATTCCTGATACCCCCGTTCCCATGGGGGTTCCAGATCGAGCCCGAAAAACCCTTCCATCTGGTCTACAGGTTCAGGAGTCTGGTATTCCTGATGCAGGTCTGGGGGTGTTTTAATAAAGGCCAGACTGTTCCAGTTGGTGCTCATTTTGGACCCTACCAGGGGGATGTGGTAGAGCGAGAGGAAGCTATGAACAGTGGATATTCCTGGGTGGTGAGTTCATTCCATTTCTGAACTTTGTCACATCTAGGACTCTACTGACAGTGTGGTGGAGATTGGAAATGTTCATTGTCCTTGGTTCCACATAGATCCTTTAATGAAGCCAGTGGTCCATTAATGAGCAAATGGAAATGTCGGATTGATTATTTGTAGATCTACAGGAGCAGGAAGTGTGAGGAATACATCGATGCTAAGAGAGAGATGAATGCTAACTGGATGAGGTAAGAATGACATCACTGATTTTCCTGCTCCTGATTGGATGGAATTGGCTTCCTCCTGCTTATTGATGGTTCCTGATCATTGATTATCTTGCTTTCTTCTCTCAGGTATGTGAATTGTGCTCGTACTGATCAAGAGCAGAATCTGGTGGCGTTCCAGTATGGAGGAGGGATTTTCCACCGTTCCTGTCGACCTATAGAACCCGGACAGGAGCTCTTGGTGTGGTACGAAGAGGAGTACGCCAAAGATCTCAGTGTTACGTTCAGCTACATCTGGAACAGAAAGTGTTCTGCAAATGGTTAAGTACTAACATTACTTTATTATTCTCAAGCTTAAGAATTCAGTTCCATGACCAGCGGTGGTCTGAATTGTGGTTTCATTTTCTGTTTCAGAACTGGACAGTGACCGGTTACAGACCATCACTTGCTCCTTGTGTCCTCTTTCCTTTGCATCTCAAACGTGCCTCCACAAGCACATCCAGAGATGCCACTATGAGGAGTTTATGAGCCAGACGTCCTCTGGCTCTCACCGCTGCTCGGACTGTGGGAAGACTTTTACTCAGGAGCGCAAACTGAGACGTCACCGGCGCATTCATATAGGGGATAAACCACATTCCTGCTCCCACTGTGGAAAGACTTTTATTATTTTGAGCTGTCTGCAGATGCACCAGCGAATTCACACGGGAGAGAAACCGTATATATGTTCGCAGTGCGGGAAGAGGTTTAGCCAACAGCGCAATCTCCTTACGCACTTGCGCGTTCACACTGGAGAGAAACCATATCGGTGTACCAAGTGTGGGAGGAGCTTCACTCAGCAGAGCAACCTTAAAAAACACCAGCGCAGTCACACAGGAGAGAAACCGTATTACTGCTCGCAGTGTGGAAAGAGTTTTACCGCCCTGAGCTCTCTGCAAAGACACCAGCACATTCACACCGGAGAGAAACCACATCACTGCCTACAGTGTGGGAGGAGCTTTAGTGAAAGAGCCGCTCTGGAATCCCACCAGCGCATCCACACCGGAGACAAACCGTATGGCTGCTCACAGTGCGGGAAGTCGTATACTCGACAGAGCAATCTCCAACAGCACCAGCGCCTTCATGTTCAGGATGCGCCTTTCTACTGCTTACAGTGTGGAAAGAGTTTCACCGTCCTGAGTTCTCTGCAGAGACACCAGCGCATTCACACCGGCGAGAAGCCGTTTCAGTGCTCACAGTGTGGGAGGAGCTTTACCGAAAGAAATACTCTCGAAACGCACCAGCGCATCCACACTGGAGAGAAACCATATCAGTGCTCACTATGCAGAAAGCGCTTCACCCGACAGAATCACCTCCAGCAACACCAGAACCTTCACACCGGAGAGAAGCCATATCACTGCTTGCAGTGTGGGAAGAGCTTTACCCATTCAAGGACTTTTAAGGCTCACAAGTGCATGAATGCAGCCAAAGCCTTGGAGATTGAATAACACCCTCAAGGTTCAGGGGCCACCACATCCCACTAATAGAACCATAGAATTTTTTTAAGGGGAGTCCGCATGGCCTTGAATGGGACAGATTGCCATCAAATTCAAAGTTATTGCAGGATGGGTGCAATAATTATTTAAATCTTTTAATCATTAAAAATGAGGTCCACTAATTGCTAATTCCTACTCCATCAGAGCAAATAAACTTTGGATGCAATGTAATAATTTGATTCCCTATCTGTTGTGCCATCTCGAGGTTTTTTCTTATCCTGTTACAAGGGAAAATCCCCCATAGAGAGCGTCTGCACATAAGAAATGTAAATTATAAGGGAACTTGTGGCCTAGCTGGACCATGCACCAGAAGATCAAGCCTTCAAAGCCCATTTCTGCCCAGCTGCCATTGTTGGGTACCTGAGCAATGCCCTTAAGAGGGGCCTGTAATCAAGAAAGATGTTCAGTCAGAGTGCCTTCCCCGGCAATGAAGCAACTGGTTGATTGGATTCCTCCACTGACATTCCGTGCTGGGGTTCGGACCTCATCAATACTAGGCAAAAGATCACAGGAGAGATGCCAAGAAGGCTGAAGCAAAGATCTCCTGGCATGGGCTGTCTCCAGGCCAAGGAGAGAGGTAATTAGGTGATCTAAGAATGTGAATGAGTGCCTGATTACTATAAAACCAACATAAATATCATAAGTCAGTCATTGGAGTCAGAATTTTTGCCATGAAATGGAGTTAGGTAGCTAGGAGTTGGCTAGGTAGAGATTTACACCAATGCCAATGAGTGCCAACAAACGAGACTGGGATTGGCATGGATTGGCGCTTTTAACAAGATGTCAGCGCTAAACCGCTTGACTGCAGGCCAAATCTGGACTCCAAATTTAGCAGCCTAGGAAAAAATTCCCAGAGACACTCAAAGAAGGAGGTTCAAATAAGGAACTTATCCTCCTTTGGGTCAGACCAGAAAACGGGATTAAACTATTAAAGCTCTGGATTTTGAGTTCAAATCTGAGCTTGGCCAACCTGTCACTGTTGGTCCCTTTGGCCAGGCCCTTAAATTTCAACTGCTGAGCCTTTAAAAGGCCAAGCAGTTGTTAGGGGTTCAATAATAATCAGTAATTAGGTCTAAAACATTGGACACATCACTTGTTAGTCTTTTAATGAGCATTCTACCACTAATGAAGGAGACAAAGGGAACAGTGGAAAAGAATCCTCACTGAAATGTCCAAGGCACTCAAATCAGTGCCCCAGCCTTCTCTGTAAAGTTTGGTGGGGGAGAGAATGTGGCATTGCTTTTTCAGGGGTTGGCCTAGGCCCCTGAGTTCCAGTGAAGGGAATGCTTAATGCTTCAACATACCAAGACATTTTGAACAATTGTACACTTCCAACTTTCTGGGAACAGTTTGTGGAAGGCCCTTTTCAGTCTTGTGCACAAAGCAAGGTCCATGAAGGCATGGGTGGTAGAGTTTGGTTTGGTGTGGAAGAACTAGACTGGCCTGCACAGAACCCTGAACTCAACCCCAATGAACACCTTTGGGATGAACCAGAGCAGAGATTTTGAGCTGAGCCCTCTAGTCCAGCATCAGCGTCTGACCTCACGAATGCGCTTCTGGAACAGTTCCCTGAGACACAGTCCAAAATCTTGAAGAAAGCCTTCCCCAAAGAGGGGAAGCTATTATATCTGCAAAGAGGGACCAACTCTATGTTAATGCGTATGGATTAGAATGGGACATCATAAAAACTCCTGTAGGTGGAATGTGGAGATGTCCCAATACTTTTGTCCATATAATGTAGCTTGAGTAGATGTAGGTTTCATTCCATCTATTAAAGGTGCAGCTTGGGACCTTTCTTAAGCCATATACCATCATATGATGCACTGGAACAAGTAATTGATTGCTGCTTTGATTATGAAATTAAACACTGTTCTAACTCTTTGGGTCTGTTAGTTTTAGAATAAATGAAACTCCTCTTGATATATACAATGAACTAATGACAGGACAGTACCTTTACAGTTTGGAGACCACCCTGGAGGCGGCAGTGGAGCAGCAGTAAAAACTCACAATTTTATTACAAATGGACATTAAAGGCAAACAGTGAGAGCTTACAGATTGATTATCATTGTAAATTATTACATATCTGTTGTGTTGGGAAAGTAGTTAATGTACTACATTGTTCAGATTTAGTAAAAATTAGAGACGGTTTGAGATTTAGGACATGGTGCATTATCTTGCTTGAAGTAGTCATTAGGAGATGGTGCACTGTGGGCATAAAGGAGTGCATACGGTCAGCAACAATACTCAGGTAGTCTGTGGTGCCTAAATGATTTTAAGTTGCTATTAAGGGGTTAATTGCAACCAAATTGTGCCAAGAAAATACCCTCACACCATTACACCACCATCACCAGCAGCTTGAACCGTTGATACAAGGCAGGATGGTTCGAGAAATCGAGACTCGTCAGACCAGGCAACATTTTTCCAAACTTCTATTGTGAAATTTTGGTGAGCCTGTGTGAATTGTGCCTTTTACCTGGTCCTAGCTGACAGGAGGGGCACCTGGTGTGTTTCTGCTGCTGTAGCCCATCTGCTTCAAGGTTGAATGTGTTGTCTCTTCTGCATACCTTGGTTGTACCGAGTGGTTATTTGGGTTACTGTTACCTTTCTCTAAGCCCGAACCAGTCTGGCCACAGCAAGGCAATTTCACCCAGAGAACTGCCCTCACTCGGTATTTTCTCTTTGTTGGACCATTCTCTTTGAACCCTAGAGATGATGCTGTGTGGGAAAATCCCTGTAGCAGATCCTGAATTACTGAGACCAGCCCGTCTAGAACTTCAGCAGCTTGTCTTGATCATGTTCACAAGCCTAAATAAATACCTGAACTCTGCTTTATGGATATTTCTACATGATCAAAGGTGTTAACGTCCCTATACTGAAATAAGGAACTCATTTAGTATTAACCAATCAGAATATCAATTAGTGATCTTATTCATGTAAATGAGAGCAATAACAATTACATCTCTTTTGGTTCCAATAGAAAACGTTTGGACACGGAGCAGTGAACGTGTTTCATTTAGCAGTCATTTTAGTAAATGACTATTGTTGTATTTAGCATTACTTACATTGCCTCTTCACACTTTGAAACGTCAGTTATGTGAACTTTAAGAGCTATGATAGTTACCTTGGATCCAGCATGGTTATATCCAAACGATCATACTGGGGTCAACTGAGGCAATCTTTATTGGGCTGAGATCCATCAGCCTCACTGTTTACCTTCATCAAGACCCCTGCTTGAGCTCCTGGTGCACCCATGCAATCTTGTAGTTGGGATTTAAATTCACATCCTTCCAAATTAGAATCTCAGAGCCTTTTCAGTTCAAGTCAGGTTTATTTTTATAGCGCTTTTTACAATTAGACGACATCTCAAAGCAGCTTTACAGAATCCAGGACCAAAAGCCCCTTGTGAGCAAGCCAAGGGCAACCGTGGCAAGGAAAACCTCAAAAGACCTTGAGAGAAACCAGACTCAACAGGACCTCTTTGGGTAGCCTTTGATATGACCTAAACCATAATTATGTCTGCAGAAAAAATATCTGAGAAGACATGATGGAAGGAGTTTAACCGGGCCTAACATCTGTAATGTCAGTGTTTTACAACGTAGGTGCTTTCAAAATGACTCTGATCCAAGTTTGCTGTTTAGGATACAATGTTTTTCTAGATCACGGCTAACGTTTGCCAAAATTCCATTCGATCAAGAGCTACACCTCATCAGCTCTTTGAACAGCAATACCAGGAGCATACACAAGTTTAACAGTCCTGATCTGAAAAAATATTGCATCCAAATTGGCAGGCAATTGGTTTTGTATGGGTCAAAAACAGGATAAAATGTTTCTAGGTCCTAAGACTGCCTTGAGACCCAAATACAACGGTTTATAAAGACACAACTGTATCTGTTTGCCTTTCCCCTGTCACCCCAGGCTTTATCGCTAGAGGTTGGCATCAGGTAGAGAAACACCAAGATCACCCCAAGTAGTCCATACTAAGGACAATCATAGCCGGCGTCTTTGAGTCAGTACACTTGTGGATCTTTAATGTTCTGGAATTAGTGAAGCTCCGACTACACGACGAGCATTGATATGGTTTCTCTCCAGTGTGAACCCGATGATGTTGCTTGAGGTGAATCTGTTGGGTAAAGCTTTTCCCACATATCGAGCACAGGTACGGTTTCTCCCCAGTGTGAATGCGCTGGTGTTTGACGAAAGCACACCTGTCTTTGAAGCTCTTGCCGCAGTGCGAGCACTCATACGGTTTCTCCCCAGTGTGGATGCGCTGGTGCGTCTTGAGGGAGCTTATCTTGGTGAAACTCTTCTCGCAGTGGAAGCAGTGGTAGGTTTTCACTCCGGTGTGGATGCGCTGGTGATGTTGGAGGGTGCTTTGCTGGGTGAAGCTCTTTCCACACTGCAAGCACAGATAAGGCTTCTCTCCTGTGTGGATGCGTTGGTGTCGTTGCAGAGTTCCTTTCTGAGTGAAGTTCTTGCCACATTCTGAGCACTGATACGGCTTTTCTCCGGTGTGGATGCGCCGGTGGGTTCGGAGGTCACTGTGTTGGGTAAAACTCTTCCCGCATTCAGAGCAGCAATGGGGTTTGTCTCCAGTGTGCACATACAGTTGCGTCCTGAGATTATTTTTCTTGAAGAACCTTTTCTGACAGTATGAGCATTGATATGGTTTCTCTCCAACATGGAGCCGCTGGTGTTCACAGAGGCGACTCTGCTGAGAAAATCTCCTCCCACATTCTGAGCAGCAATGAAGCTTCTCTCCAGTGTGAACAGTCTGGCTCTTATTAGACACTACCAGACCTGCATCAGGAATACCAGACTTCTGAACTTCTAGACCAGGTGGAAAGGTTTTTCGGGCTCGATCTGGAACCCCGTTGGGAACAGGGGTATCAGGGATGAATAGAGTTGGACCATGAAGCTCACACTTGTTGATGAAGAAGGACTTGCAAAGTGCACAATCTGGAAGGAACATTTCTTGATTTACCCTGTTTCCACTAATAACCTAGTTTTCAAACCATGTATATTCTCCATATCGTACTCTAAATCACCATGTTATCTTACAGAGATAATCTTTATCCTCAGCTTCCTCCTCATTCTGTTGGTCCACAGAGCTCAATGTTCCTCCATCTGAAATAGCAGCATGAACAAACCATAAAAGCCAAGACAAGTGAACATTTGTGAGGTAAATCCAAAATTTCATTATCTTACAGATGCCATCTTCAGCTTCCTCCACTTTTATTATCTTCTTTTGGATATCTTCTTCATCATTCTGTGGATCATCAGGGGGGCCGTGCCCTTCAGAGCTTGATCTTCCTCCACCTGAACTCATACAATCCTCTCTCTTCACATCCTCACAAAGAACAATAAAACCTGGATTATTTTTATGTAGAGTTGAGCTGAGCTGCTTCTGTTCTACACATCATTCATTTGTACCTGGGGTTCAGCAGGATCAGGATTCTGTAGCCGCCTGCTTTCTGCTGATTCCATTACAACACGACTGGAATAATAATAATCATAATAACAACAACAACAATAATAATAACAATAATAACAGTAATGATAATTTAATATAACACACAATACAGGTAATACCTGAACTTTACGCAAGCTCATCAATATCACATCTATAATCAATCTTAATGATTCAAATCTGATTAATTCTGCAGGACTTTAACAGATTTAAATATTTTTATCATCACCATAAATATATTTCAAGTTGATTTCGGTTATAAAGACGATGTTTGCGTTGGAAACGTTCTGTCCAATACCAAATCTCTCCCTACTTTGTAAATAGTGCACTACATAGTGTGCATACCCCATTATTGCACTCCCTATGTAGTGCATTTTTAAAGGATGTATAAATCAGTTTGGGATTCCGCAGCTTCAGTTGAACTTACCTTGTGTTTTAAAGCAGAACGGAGTGAATCAGCTCAAATCCACACAGCAACCATCTTTTACTGGAGCTCCATCAAACTAAACTGTGCTTATAAAGCAGAAATATGATCACAAAAACATGAACAACACAATCTTACAGCCGCTAAAACACGCTCTTCTTCCCTGATTGTAATGGCGGATGCTTTTGGTGCGTTACCGGTGCTCACTGATCTGGAGTGAGTCAGTTATAACACATGAAGTGCTCACTTCAGCGCCTTCTACAAGGTCAGGACTTTGTCTTCGCCCTTCCAAAATAGTAACTTTATTCTTCTGTAACCATTCTTTGGTGGAACGGCTTGTGTGCTTAGGGTCGTTGTCTTGCTGCATGACTAGGGTTGCCAACCGTCCCGTATTGTCCGGGACATCACGATTTATGGGCAATTTTGATTTGTCCCGACGGGACAGCACCAGTGCCGTATTCCAGTCACAGCCTCACTGGCCAATAAGGCACCAAAACGGATACAAACTCCCGGTTGTAGTAGCTACGTTAGTGACAGACCAGTGTGTGTGTGTGTGTGTGTGTGTGTGTGCTGTGAGCGGAGCCTTATACTGTCAAAATGAGCAGTGAACCCGTAAAGAAAAAAAAAAAGACTTTGCAACTATAACAAAGAGCGGGAAGCCAAAAGGCCAACCGCAGTAACGTTGACTTGGGGTAACGATTCGGAGCTTTTTTTCGCCTTGCATTCCGTGATAAAGTCACTTTAAACTGTGATTAATGCTACATTTGGCTTCTCCTGATTTGTGAATTCAGATGACGTCATCACCAAACGTGAAATCACTCGGCATTACATTTTAGGGCTTTATTTTTCAAAAGCTTCTAACTTCTGAAGGTGACCATTAGATTACTGACACCTGCAGTGAGGTGACCAGGCTGATTTGGGAAACTTCCAACAGTCTTAATTCTGTCTGTACGTGGCTCGTATAAACCGTGAGGACGGAAAATGATATAACACGCGAAATAATTAAGCCTTTAATTTAACTCCCCATAAACCGTCCAAGCAGGTCATAGAACTTCAAAAACTGATCATATAGAGAATAAGCACAGGTTACAGTTACCCTCCATCAGTTCTGGAAACTATCACAGAAATAACTTTGTCTAATAGGCAGTTATTTACATACTGTGTGTTATGTGTAGGCATTTTCTGATTTGTGAAAGCTTTTACAGCTATAATTTTCAATAATACATGTTTATTTACATAATATTTATGACTTTCAGGCATTTTCAGATTTGTGACAATTCATTTTCTGAAAATGCCTAAATTAATAAAAAATAATATATATATATATATTACAGCAGCATTTGGACTGTCAACATCTTGAGATACAACACCCACACCTCCTGAAGTGGAAAATAACGTATATATCTGAAACATGTATTATTCAAAATTATAGCTTTTCAAAGCTTTATATATATAAATTAAAAAAATGGAGGAAAGTGTCCCTGATTGGGGGGTTGAAGAAGTTGGCAACCCTATGCATGACCCACCTTCTCTTGAGATTCAGTTCTTGGACAGAGTCAAGTCAGATTTATTTCTATAGCGCTTTTTATAATGCAACATTGTTTCAAAGAAGCGTTACAATTTTATATGATCTTCTAATATCTAAGGCCAATCCCAAATTGAGCAAGCCTGGGGTGATAGTGGCAAGGAAAATCCCTACACGTTTTGAGGAAGAAACCTTGGGAGGACCAAGACTCAGAAAGGGACCTGACCTGCATGGGTCATGTAGATGATAAATGTAAGAATGAAACTAATTTATCTAGTCAAATGAATCTGTAGTAGCATTTGAAGAAGACTTGTATAAAAACAGAATTTCGTTTTTGTTGCAGGAATGAATGGTGCCAGTTTACAGAGGTTCCCCTGTTACTTGTGTCCGCTTTGTTATACATCTCAAATTTACCTCCACAAACACATCAAGGGATGCCATATCAGGAGGCTGCTGAAATTAGGAGGGAATCGATCTGAGAATCCAACACCTACAAGAAGCTGCAGTAGTCTGGAAATGTCTGCGAGTGCAAGTTTCACCCATCAGTATGCTCTTCATCGACACCAGCACATTCACACAGGACAGAAACCTGTTTAGGTTAACCCAAGTTTTGCTAACCCACAGCTGTGAAGTTGTCCAGCAAGTACAAGAACTACACTACCTTCGTTTTTATACAAGGTAAGTGGATCGATCCTTAATGTTTCCCATAGACTGAAACTATATGGGCAAAAGTACTGGGACACCTCCAAATATAGGATATTTTATGTTATTCCATTCTAAACCCATAGGCATTAATATAGAGTCAGCTTCCCCTTTTCCACTCTTCTGGGAAAGGCTTTCTACAAGATTTTGGACTGTGAGAATTCTATTTTTCGTCGTTTCTCTTTCATACCATTTCTGTTTTTTCTTACTTTCCTTTATCTTTTTGTCTTTTTGCTTTTTTTGATTATAAAGTAATATATTTATGTATTTTACCAATTTCTCTCCATCTCATCTTTCTTTCTGGTCCTTTATTTGTTTCGTTTTTATTTTTACTTCTTTTAATTAATTTTCCCAGTATAGTTCAATTTATTTGTCTTCTTTCTTTCTTTTCCCACCCATCTTCATTGTCCATCATTCCTTTTCTCTCTTCACCAATTTCTTCTGGTCTTAAATTATTATTTAATATTCTTATTAATTATTTTCTTCTTTCTTTTTTTTTGTTATTGCATTTCTTTGTTGATTTTCATACCCATCATTTATCTGTTCTTTATTATTCCTTTACCTTTTGTCTTTCCTTCTTTTTCCTTTCCTTTTCTATCTCATTCTTTCTTTCTTTTTTAGCCCTTCATATTATTTTTCTTTGTTTTTCATACCAATTCTTTTTTCTTATTTCTTATTTCTTATGTCTTTTTTTGATTATTTACCAAGTTGACAAATTTATTTATTTTCCCTATTTCCCTCCATCTCTTTACTTATTTTTCTTTCTTTCTTATCCAGTCTTATCCTTTTTCTTCGTTTCTTGTTCATACCATTCCTGTTCTTTATTTCCCTTTATCTTTGTTATGTACTAAGTACATTTTTTTTCCCAATTTCCCTTCATCACTCTCTCTCTTTCTTTCATTCTCTTTATCTTCAAAGTCAAAATTGTCCAGAATTGTGCAGCATTAAGATTCCCCTTCACTGGAGCTAAGCTGCAGAGGTCAAGCCCTGGAAAACAACCCCATAGCATTATCCCTATTGATGAATGATGGTTCTTGATGCAGTGCTGTCTGAGGGAGGGGAGATCACCCCTCTTCAGTTTAGGCTTTTTAGGAAATTCCTCCAGATTCCTTGAATGGTGTAATGATATTATGCTCTGTAGAGGGAGGAATATATAAATCCCTTCCAAACTTTCTGTGAGGAAGATTGTTCTTAAACATTTCAATCATTTTCTCACATCTGTTGACAAACTGGAGATCATGTGAAAGCAGTTAATAAAGAAATGATCTAGTATCAGAGATGCATACACCTGTGGCAATGGGACTGGATGAAACACCTGAATTCAGTGATTATAAGGTGTGTCCCAATACCTTTGTCCGTACAGTGTAAATACAGCCTGTAAAGACCCTGTCAGAAAATGAGCTGAACCTAACTCTAGAGAACAGTAAAACAGCGACACCTATGTGACAAAATAACAGCGGTCGTAAATCCTTTTCATGGTTTTGATTGTTGATTATTTTCTGATCATCACAGTCCATCTTTAAATGTGCTCTAAATGTTCCTGTAGAAAATCATCACAACCCCTGTTTTCAAATCTCATTAAAAATATTTTTCCAGTTTTTTTATTTAAGTCATTTTGCCTTACGCCATTCAAGTTACAAGAAAAAAGAAACAATTCTGAAAAGCAGACATGGAAAAGTGATCAGCTCCCTGATTTAGTACTTCATAGCTCTTCAAACCTGATTTAGATCAGGGCTATGGCTTGGCCACTCTAGGACATTTCCCTTTCTGTCCATAAGCCAGCAGGTTGTTGTTGGGGTTTTTTTTGGTGGTGTATTTTGGATCATCATCATGCTGGAAAGTGAACCACCTGGCCATCTTCAGCTCTCTATACAGGTAAGCACCATTTAACATCCATCTGATCAACAGGTGTTTGCTTTAATGTGTCGGGTTTTAGAAATTATAATAAACTATAATGGGAAATAAAAATCTGTCTTTTGAACATAGCGGCCGTTAGTCAGACTGTTTAGAGACTGTTCTGCCTCAGTCGATGTGTTTAGAGACGTCCTTGTGTTTGTGTGGATGACTTTCCTCTACTTATTTGTACCAAGCTGTAAATGGTGTTTGCAAGTGTGTGTACCTGTCCTATTGTAAGTAGTACTCATTTTTTGTCTCCCCAACTACCTGTATATTCTTTCTAACCTATAACTATATAAACTGGTTCACATTCACTCGTTGATTCTCTGTTTCACCTGGCTGATCTTCCATGTTGTTCTTGTTGTTTATCAATGTGGTTTTGGCTTCCAAATACTAAAGTATGAGTCGTTTCAATTGCTCATCATTCAGTCATGTTTTCAGCGGTATCTCTTGATGCATTTACCTATTGTCTGCATAGAATGAAACGGCGCTTTATATTTATGTTACAGTAGCATAAAAGGACAATGTGACTATGATGATGTCTGGTCAACGACGTGTTTCACACAAAGTAATGTGGCTGTCAAACGGCACACACCTGTATTTATTTGATGGCATGGTAATTTTACATCAAGAAGAGGAAAATCTCAAAAAAAAAAAAAAAAAAATCTAATTAGTACTTTTGATTGCTGCTCCTCATGCTTTGAAGTACGGACTTCACTAATGAAAATTGATATTCAAGCTGCTGCCAATTTGCCTCAGTAGCAGCTTTGCAGGGTGGAGCCTCATCAACGTTCAATGGGATTCACATGCGGACTGTTTGCCGGGCATGTCACGGAGTTGATCTAACTTTCTTCAAGAAAAGCCCTGTACCAAGATGGATCATCATCCTGAAAGACGTCTTATCTATAGAGGAATGAGAAAAGTCTCCAAAATTTCAGTCTACACCTCTGCATTGACTGTTGAGGTAATGATTCCCCTCTCCACTCTTCATTTACTTGACCTGTTACCCCATATTATAAATTTACATTTATGTCATATAGCAGACACCATTATCAGAGTGACTTACAGTTGATAGTCTTACAATCCAAGCAGTTATGGGTTAAGGGCCTTACTCAAGGACCCAACAGTACCAGCTTGGCAGAGGTGGGGTTTGAACCCTAGACCATGTGGTCCATAGTCCAGTACCTTAACCGCTAGGCTACCACGGTCCTTCCTCATAAATGACTGAGTAAGTGTGATTGTTGTCATTAGACAGAATGACACCAGATTAAAGCTCCAGTATCATCTGCTTGGCCAATGCAGATTCTTGATTCCAACCAGTGATCTGTGGAGCAGCATTACGGTCTCTCTCCGGTGTGAATGCGCTGGTGTCGCCGGAGGTGACTCTGCAGAGTAAAACACCTCCCACACTGTGAGCACTGATACGGTTTCTCTCCCGTGTGAGTGCGATGATGTCTCTGGAGATGACTCTGCTGAGTAAAGCTCTTCCCGCACTCTGAGCACTGGTAAGGTTTCTCGCCAGTGTGAACCCGTTTGTGCTGTTGAAGGTTACTCTGCAGCGCAAAGCTCTTCCCACACTGTGAGCAAGAGTACGGTTTCTCTCCCAGGTGAAGTCGCTGGTGTTTCTGGAGAGTGGCCTGATGGGCAAAGCTCTTCCCACATTCTGAGCACTGGTGCGGTTTCTCTCCGGTGTGAGTGCGCTGGTGTTGCTGGAGAGAAATCTGCTGAGTAAAGCTCTTCCCACACTGTAAGCACTGATAGGGTTTTTCTCCGGTGTGAATGCGTTCGTGCTGTCGGAGGTTGCTCTGCTGCGAAAATCTCTTCTCACACTGCAAGCAAGGGTAGGGTTTCTCTCCGGTGTGAATGCGCTGGTGATTTTGGAGACTGCCGATGTATCTGAAAGTCTTTCCACACTGTGAACAGTTGTACAGTTTCTCTCCTGTGTGAATGCGCTCGTGCCGCTGGAGAGTGCTCTGCAGATTAAATGTCTTCCCACATTGTGAGCACTGGTACGGTTTCTCCCCAGTGTGAATGCGCTGGTGTTGCTGGAGGTTACCCTTTTCGGTAAAACTCTTCCCACACTCTGAGCACTGATACGGTTTCTCTCCGGTGTGAATGCGCTGGTGTTGTTGGAGATTACCCTTTTGGGAAAAGCTCTTTCCACACTGCGAGCACTGATAAGGTTTCTTCGTATGAGGGCGCGTCGGTCTTTGGACATTACACCGGTGGACGAAAGTCTTTCCACAATGTGAGCAGTGATACGTTTTCTCTTTTGCCTTAACACTCTTGCCCAGTTGGTGACTAGTAAAGCTCCTCCCGCAATCTGAGCAGTGGTGAATGCATTTCTGCATTTGCTCACAATCGGTGCTACTACAGAGAGGACCAGTGGATGTTTCCAGAATACTGGTGCTTCTCGTGGGGGTGGAGTCCTCAGATTTAGTCTCTTCTGATTTCAGAAGTCTCACATGGCATCTCTTGATATGTTTGTGTAGGTAGATTTGAGATGCATAGGAAAGTGGACACAAAGGGCAGCGGAACACCTCTAACAGATCATCAGTTGTTCCTGGAATAGAAAAAGAAATCACATTTCACACTAATTTCTTTCTGCATGAGCTGCAGTTGCGCATTTTGGACAGTTCTCTTTTCATTTGCCCTGCCTGGATGGATGGTGTCTCTTATGATGATTGGTCAACCTCTCAAAAGGACAGAACCTCGTAACCAGCTGTACAATGGGAACTGGGAACATGACTCACTTCTCATACAATTTATGTTTGCAAGTTACAAAATATGTGTTATTATGTGAAGAAGGGAAAAAAAAAAAAAAAAAAAAAAAAAAAAAAAAAAAAAACTCTGCTGTAGGGATATAAGCTCCCTGCTATGGCTGGCCAATCAAATCAAGTGACAGAAAACCACATGCCTCTACTCCTGATGTATCTGTCAAACTTTGTTGTAGTACAGGAAGGAAAACTATGGTAAATACTTGGAATGCTGAGTAAATTATGACCTTCAGTTTCTAATGGCCAAGGATTTATGAAAAAACGTATGGCGGATCACTTAGAAAAGCATAAGCACATTATTTAGATATATGACTGAGGATCCTGCAAAGCTTTGTGCAAGAAAGCTGTATTACAAAAAAGTGTTTATGTTGACTGACTGACACATCCCCTCTTCTCTCTGTTCTGGTTATAACCAGTATTAGTAATCTACAGTTACACCATGGAATTACCATATAGCCATAAATGTTGGGAGAC
>JAJAGP010004989.1:0-39797 GCA_025084515.1 Ancistrus triradiatus | reverse complement strand
TCCCTCTTTTTGAGGAACATTTCAATAATTTTCTCAGCATTTGTTGACAAACTGGAAATCCTCTGGCCATCTCTACCCATTCCTAATTACAATCACCTGTGTGAAATCACACCATTATCTATATAGGCGATCACACTATTGTTATCCGATTCTGAACATTCCGAGATTTTTGACGCGTATCAACTGCCACAATTTTCGAGATATCGACCCCGTTCCAGCGCCATTGTGTCCGGTCGGGTCGGGAATGGTGTGCTTGTATAGGGCTTTCCGGTCGGACCTTGTGGGGCCCCATAGGGTAAAGTCCAAAATTTTCCCATAGGAAATGAATGGGCCCAAAGTTAATGAATCATAAATCAGTCAGTTTTCGACCTACGGCCACGAAATTCGCCAGGCTTGGTCCTGGGTGCAATCTGAGGTGATATGTGATGCCCATGGGACCCCTCTGGACCCCAGCTGGGCACTGGGGCCCCTGGTGGGCCAATGACCGTAACTCGGTCAGTTTTCGACCTACTGCCACGAAATTCAGCAGGCTTGCTCCCGGGTGGAATCTGAGGTGACATGTGATGCCCATGGGGCCCCTGTGGACCCAGGCTGGGCACTGGGGCCCCTGGCAGGCCAATGACCGTAACTCGGTCAGTTTTTCACCTGTGTTCACAAAATTTGGCAGGGTTGGTCCCAGGTCCCTTACGTAGGTTCAGGGTCGACCGTTGCAGAGTGGCAATCACACTCGCATTTTCTTCAGGAAATGCGCACCTCTAGTTATTTACTAATACCTCATTACTAGCCCTAAATTGCCCTGTAATTTTTGTTATTGTTTGGCTGTTGTTGTTGTTGTTGTTTTTAATCTTTCGAAATGCATAAGTTGATGTTTGTGAACAAATGAAATGACGTTGACTGTACAAATCTGAAAAAAATGCAGTATCTTGGGGTCATACTGTCTGCAATGAAATAAAAGCCAAAGAAAATGTATGGAACACTGCTTTGTTTTGTCATTTGCATTTTCCATACTGTCCCAACTTTTTCTGATTTGGGGTTGCACAACCAAGCAATTGAGAGTTAACGGTGGAAGCTTGGCAGCAATAGGACTTGAACCCTGGACCTTCTGGTCAATAGTATACATTAACCCTAGGCCACCACAGCCTCCTGGTGTCAGCCTAACATTCTTTTTTACATTGACATCTCAAAAACAATGAATTCAAAAGAAAATAATGCGTCATCACAGTACCATAATTTTTTGATGCATTGTCATTCCTGGAAAAGCATGTTCATTTTAACATCACACTTTTGTAGTTTGAGTGGTCCTTACCTTGTTGCTTGCATACCTTGACATTGAAGGATATATACGCTCACAGGCCAGCTTATAAGGTACACCTTACTATTACAGGGTTGGACCAACCTTTTCCTTCAGAACTGCCTTACTTCTTTGTGGCATAGATTCAACAAGGTGCTGGAAACCTTCCTGAGAGATTCTGATCCATATTGGCATGGATGTGCAGTTGCAGCACATCCATAACGCCAATCTCCTGTTCCACCACATTCAGAAGGCGTTTTTTTGGGTTGAGATCTGGTGACTGTGGCGGCCATTTGAGTACAGTGAACTTGCTGTCATGCCTGAGAAACCAGGTTCAGGTGATTTGAGCTTTGTGACATGGCGCATTATCTTGCTGGCAGTAATCATCAGAAGATGGTACACTGTGGCCATAAAGAAATGGACATGGACAGCAGCAATACTCAGGTAGGCTGTGGAGTGCCAAGAAATTATTTCCCACACCATTACATTACCAGCAGCCTGATGGATGGTTCATCTTGGTTACACCAAATTCTGACCATCCAAATGTCACAGCAGAAATCGAGATTCATCAGACCAATTTTCTGTTGTACAATTTTGGGGAACCCATGTGAATTATCGCCGCAGTTGCCTGTTCTTATCTGACTGGAGAGTGGTACCTGATGTGGTGGTCTCCTGCTGAAGCCCTTCTGCTTCAAGGTTCAGTGTGTTGTGCATTGAGGGGTGCTCTGCCTTGGTTGTAATGAGTGATTGAGTTACTGTTGCCTTTCTATCAACCAGTCTGAACATTCTCCACTGTCATCAACAAGCCATTTTCACCCAGAGAACTGCCCGATATTTTCTCTCTTTCAGACCGTTCTCTGTAAACCCTAGAGATGGCGCTGTGTGTGAAAATCCCAGTAGGTCATTTTCTGAATTTCTCCAACAGTCCGACTAGCACCAACAACCATGCCGAATTCAAAGTCGCTTAAATCACCTTTCTTTATCATTCTGATGCTCAGTTTGAACTTCAGCAGGTCATCTTAATCGTGTCTACATACCTAAGTGTATTGAGTTGCTGCCGTGTGATTGGCTGATTAGACGTTTGCCTTAACGAGCAGTGGAACAGATGTACCTAATAGTGGCCAGTGAGTGTATCATGTAAACACTAACAGCATTGTGAGAAATCAATACCCCGCATTATTGATAGTGACGTCATGAGGAGGATCACTGTCTAGTTATCTTTAAGTTGGGCACAGATATGTGCAGGACAGAGATGCAATTAGAAACAAGTCATTTGCCAGTGACATTTCTTTGCCTAAAATGAATAAAGTTTAAACTAATGTAGTCATCGTCCCAAGTAAAGCAAACCTGTTTCTGTTCAGTTTTAAGAATAGATTATATTGATGTTGGATAAAGAATTCTGACTGGTGGAACAGAAAGCTCTCACCCTACTCCTATATTTGTAGATTTTTATTTTTTTTTTAAGTACAAACTTCGGTCTGTTGTTTGGACATGCACAACATGCCTTTTGTTGAATATGTTAAGGTAATTGTTACCGTGGCATAGCATAACTCGTGTTGTGGACCTTCTTTTTGGCAGAAGGTGTTGTCAGTATCAAAGCATATCCAGTATGAAATTCAGGGCTTCTTTGAATTACTTTGGTTCTTTATTCTGTTGTTAAAAACACTTGTATAAAAGCAATGGAACACTCAAGGTTGTGTGATCTCGCAAATAACATCATAGCTGTGATTATCTATGGCACTCGCCTTCAGCTTGTGTCGTTATCATTCATGATAAAACAACCTGCTTGTGTTTTACTGCTCGAGTTCTAACCTTTAGTACTAGTGCTAACTGGGCAGGCCCATTGGGCAGACAGGAAGGCAGGACGACCTATCATAACGTGTCACTATATTACTCTGACATCATTGAAGTTTTTGACGGAATAGGGTATTTCTTGTAGGAAGTATTGGAAATAAAAGTCTCCTTTATATGAACATCTGTGTTATTTAGTAGGGGTGTAATGACGCATCATGATGCAAAAATGTCACAATGTGCTTCGCAAGCATTCTGTATGTTACACCATTTAATGCTGATGCATTTTTTTAGACACCAGAGGGAATATGTAATGCTCCCTTATAATTTCAAAACTCCTTTCCATTACTTTTTGTTTTAGCAGACTAAAGATACCTTTTTGTTTAAATTATATACATGAAAAGTACACATTTTTAATTGTTATTCTTCAGAAATAAAAAGGGAAGTTTCCACTTGGTTATTTAAGATGTGGTGAAGCTACAATAAAACATTTTATTTACAATTTAAAGCCTCTGTTTCTAGTAATCTATTTTAAATGCAGTTGACTAGTTTTTTTGTTTCTTTAAAAATTTATTCAAGAAAACTTGCGTTGTTTACACTTCAGAAATAAAAAAAATTAAAACAAATTGAATAGTGTGCTCAGTATTGTGAATCGAATAGTGAGCAGAGTGTATCGTTACACCCCTATTAGTCTGAGTTGTAGTTGCTGATTGACTGGTGCAGGCCGTGCATTTTGCCTGCTGTTGTTTAAGTCTATTCAGATTTATTTATATAGCGCTTTTTACAATGGAGCATTGTCTCAAAGCAACTTTACAATTGTAAATCTTCTAATACCTATGGCCAATCCCAAAATGAGCAACCCTAGGGCGACAGTGGCAAGGAAAACCTCCCTAAGCGTCATGAGGAAGAAACCTTGGGAGGACCAAGACTCAAAAAGGGACCCAACCTCCTTGGGCGGCGTAGATGATAAATGTAATGTAATAAATGAAACTACTTTATAGGACTGTGGTAGCCCAGTGGTTAAGTTACTGGACTCTGGACCAGAAGGTCCAGGGTTCAAATCGCACCTCTGCCAAGCTGCCACTGTTGGGTCCTTGAGCAAGACCCTTAACCCACAGTTGCTTGGATTGTAAGAATGTATCAATTGTAAGTCGCTCTGGATAAGGGCGTCTGTTAAATGCTGTAAATGTAAATGCTGTAAATGTACTTTATCTAAACTAAAGTCTTTACAGTTAAAAAAATATATAAAATATGCATATCAGCATTATGTAGTCCGATACACAGCTGCTCTACGATGTTGAGTCTAAGCAGGAAAGTCCTTGGCAGCACTTCATCCCCAGCCAACCAGAGGAAGGAGAGAGTGTCTGCTCTCAGTTGTGGCCTGGGTATGGTGGTATTTAGTTAAGTAATATTTTTAAAGATCAAATCTCATGCAGAATGAAAATATTGAGAAACGTTTTGTTAAAACGGTTTTGATGTCACATCTAGCTGAGGGTGTGTGATACTAACACACTGATAGCTCTCTCTTCTGGGATTTTGTTGATCATGATAATTGGATTAGAATGTATTTGTGAAAGTCTTGCTTGGTCCAAGCTTGTTAATATGATATTAATTGTTGCTCACTAATGACTTTCTGATCACTGACAAAATGCATCAGTAGCAACAGATTCTTAAAACTGCTATTCAAGTATTATCCCATACTTAGTGATTTTTATTCAAAGTGTGCTACACTTCATCCAGTTAAACAGGACTAATTACAGTCTTTATAAAGAAACATGCAGTTAGTCTGTTTTTATTTATTTATTTATTTATTTTTAAAGCGCTGATGATATCCTCGATATGCTCAGAAAAGCATATTGTCTATCACTAACAATTTATCACGATGCGATGGAATATCAGCATATTGCTCACCTCTGAAGGATACCGTATTTTCCGGGCTATAAAGCGCACCGGGTTATAAGGCGCGACATCAGTGATCAGCTGCTAACGGGTCTATGTTCATACATAAAGCGCACCGGGTTATAAGACGCATGAAATGAAACAAAACTCTTAAGTTCCGTCGGAAGCTCAGGGTCCTTTACTTGCGCAGGCGTCCTTCTTGCTTCCTCCTTTCCTTACCATTGATCGTTAATGTTTGAATTCTTCTCGCAGCTGCTCTATGTCCGTGTTGTACTGCGTGACTGATAGCACTGAGTTTGAAATCCGCTTCGAAAATGAATGAATGAATGCACGTACCCTAATGCTGAAGCACATACCGTATTACTCCGCGATGCTGTGCACTACGGTTGCCATAAGCTTCGTAGCTTACCAAGGCCGTGCTAAAACATTTTGACAGATTTATGAGCGCCGTGTACCATCTACAATCGGTTCTAAGTCAGAAAGCACAACCAGAATTAATTCATACATTAGACGCACCGCATTTTAAGGCGCACTGTCGATTTATGAGAATATTAAAGGATTTTAAGTGCGCCTTATGGTCCGAACAATACGGTATTTAAATGTAAGGAAAACTGGTCTTATTTATGTACTTAAAACTGGAGCGTTCAAGTGAAAACTGTAGTGCCTAAACTGCAGAAGGTTTCACCACAACGACAGATTTATGGTCAAGCAGAAAATTGCAGCCATAGCCATCCTTAAATGTATTTGATTATAATTTGCTGTAATTTTCGTATTCTTTGTGCTGCTTATTTTGCAGATGATGAAATATGTTAGGTGTTGAGCTGTCTTTAATGATTGAACTGATTTCTTACTGCAGGTTGCCATCTTTGAGCAATATCTGTTTGTTTTTTTTCAAACTAAACCACCTCCATGCGAGTGAGCAATAAATCTAGTGCACTTTGAGGCTGGTGGTGTCTGTATTTTGTCTCCTGATAGTTTGTTCACACCTTTTTTTTTTTTTTCTTTTTTTTTCCTTCCACTTCAGTCAATAATTTTTAGGTAGAACGCTAGCTTTAGTTGTGCACGCTGCATGTATACACAATAGTCTATCCTACCAATAGTCTATGCTACAGGATGCAGTGAAACATGAACTTTAAAGGCTTGTTTTTGACTGTTTTTTTGCAAATGTGAGTGACGTACTCGATATTTTCAGCTTGCACATTGTCAAAACAGCAACGAAGATATTATTGTAAATAGCGGATACTTATCGCACACGCCTACTCCTAACTTATAACTAGTTATTTAGAATGCATGGATTAGAACGTGCCTGCTGCACTCTTTTATAACCATGTTAATCCTGCCTCTCTTTGTGTCTTGATAGGCAGATGATGACCCTGTCATGGGATTCCATCAGAGCTTCATCCTGAAGAACATTAACGATGCATGGGTATGCACCAATGACATGTTCCGCCTTGCGATACACAACTTTGGCTAAGAAGCACCACACCTGTCGGGGAAATGGGGGAAGGTGGAAAAAGGGGGCGCACTGCCCCAGTGATGCTTGAACATCTCAGTCTGCCCTTCATTCATCTTTGAGATTCAGCACTGGATTCCAAAAAGTTAAATCACACACAGGCACTTATAATAGCGAGCGCCTCTACTCCAGACTTGCAAAGTGTTTCTTTGCTGAAAGCCCACAGATCCTTGAAAGTGACCCTCCGCTGATGTGCATGACGATGGGGAGCTCGAATATCAGAGGACACTGACCTGGGAAAGAAGACATATTATAACCTAATTTTGCTTGTTTCTACTATTTACATTTTAGTTGTTAAGTTTGACAAGAAATTTATAACTCTTAATCATTCGCGTTAGTGTGTTATCAGCTTGCTTTTAGAGTTTGCTCTGTTAATGAACTTGTTTTTTTTTTTTTTTTTTTTTTTCCCCTTCTCCCTCATGAACATTGGAGCCTCTATTCATTGTAATGTCAGTTTGCTACAGCTTTCCAAAGAAACATTTAAGTCAACAGCAGCCAGACTCCCCCACCCTCCATTCAGACCAGTGTGCTTCCCACCTTCTGCTCACTGCTCTCTGTGATCATACCAAGCAACAATTCACAATAAAAAAAATTGACTTTTTCTTAACCATGGCATAATCTTTTGCTTTTTTTATCCCACAGTTTTACATCTGGTTGTGATTATAACTAGTTTCTTCGAAATATTTAGCTATGTTACAGCAATATTAGCCAAAAAACTGGATTTTCAGTGAATCTTTACCAACAATCTTTACTGAAAAGTATTTGACTACAAAAGCAGTTTGGGCTACAGTATAGAAATTGTGTAATTTGTTTTAAACGCAATCAACTTTTTCCATTTGCGTCATTTGACCCTAGTTTACATGCCTGTTTTACGCTCTGAATATAATTCCTATGAGAAATGAAACACGGATTTTTGCCTGCGTGGTTCGCCAAGTGATTTGAAGGGCTTTGGTTGTTGTGCTTTAAAAAAAAGCTTTACTGAAGATTGTTCATTGTGCTTAAATGAATTGTATTACCGTGCATCCAGAACATTCACTGTGCCACCGGCTCATGACCTGTTTTTAATCAAATTCTCATAACATTGTTAATATTAACCTGTTTTAAGATCATAAAGGTAAGCCTTTCAAAATCAACAACATGCCTTTAAAACGTGCAGTAAATGTTATCTTGCTTGTCTAGTGACAGTGTTGGTGTGTTTTTATGACGGAATTTGTTGTTGCACAGAAATGACCTGACATCTGAATTTGTTTGCCACCTTTAATCATTCTGTTCCCCATAGGCTAATAGTGCTCTATAACTCTTAATGTAGAATGCAGGGAACGGGGGACCATTTCAGGCACAGAGTCCTTCACAGGGTCAAGCAGCTAAAATGTGGCCAACAGCGTTAAATAAGGTGTTAAAATATTAACTTCAAATATTTTTGTATTAACTCTGAGAGCCTTGGTATAAATGAAACTGAATGGAAATGCACTCGTTGACCAAACAAAAATAACACCGATTGCTACAAAACTCAGTATGCAGTTGTGTCGCAGGCAGATATGAGACCGGTGTGGTCTAATTAGACACGGGTTTTGCCACAGGAGTGCTTCCCCTGCTGCAGGATAGTCATTTCAATGAATTGCCAGCCATCTATTCCGCTCTGTACTAGATGTAAGGTGTTGGGAGCAGTGGTTCTGTGAGAAATGGGCTCTGGATGGCCCAGAGAGACCACCAGTAGAGAAGATTGTTTGATTCGCCAACAAGTGTGAGCAACTCCAACGATTTTGTTGTCCACCATCCAGACATGGTTGGCACCTTCACTACACACCCGTCTCTGCCCGGACCATTTCCTGGTGCTTAGTAGATGGATGTTGTCAAGGCACCCATTGTGTGTCCTGCCATTGACAGCCGGCCAACGTCTCCTTCATTTGCAGTGATGGTTTGCAGGTTCTGTTTGGGATCTGATGGCGGTGTGTATATGGAGGCCTTGTGATGAGTGCTTTAAACCTGCATTTGCTTCGGAGCTACACATTTCCCCAACTGCCCGTGTGATGATCTGGGGGGACATCACATACGACTGTTGGTCACCCCTAGTAGTGATACGAGGGACACTGCAGCGATATGTTCACTCTCACAAAGCAAGGATTTCCCAGCAATGTCTCCGCCAGATTGTAACACTTCCTTAGCGTGCCTGGTCATCAGATTTTTCGCCCATTGAGTATTTATGGGATCAGCTTAGACAACAGCTTCGGCAGCCTATGAGCGTGCAGGACCTACAAGCCCAGCTGCAACATCTGTGGGCACAGGATACCATGCAGAACCTGTACGCCCAACTGTATCTCGTCTTCTATCCAGGCTAGAGGTTGCCTAACAGGGTACTAGAGCCGCTTTTCAACTGTACAGTTTTTCACAATAAACGTATCCTTCGGCCTAATATTGTAATCTGTTACAGATATCATTACGTTCATAGATAGAAAGATTCATACAAATCCAACAACTCCTTCCTTTGTTTTTTTTTGTCAATGAGTGTACATATATGTATTTGATGACAATATACCCAGTCATATACGTGAACCCTTATGGCTATGGACAGCCATGACTTCCCAAGTAAAGCCTCAGAGAGCATTTAGATTGGAAGCTGAGAATTTCATGAAACCTGGTAAGTACAAGGTTATGCAGCATAAGCATAAGAGTTATTATAGAACGTGGATATCACTGGCCTCAATTTCAGCTAGGTTAGGCTGTGATGGATTGGCTCCAGGGGCATTTCTATACTACTTGTCATACTGGGGCACGTACTGAATTTATAGTGGTACATTTGTACCCCTCTGCTTGCCAAGCAGTTGTAGACGCACAACTGTGCATAAAAAATAAGCCTCTTAAACACTAAATAGATTAAGTGATTTAACACTGAAGTGGGTGTTAGTCTGGCATGGATGAGAAATGAACAAATTAACAGTAAAGAATGATTTTAATTTATTTTGGTTGTGCTAATGTAACTGATGATTTTGTGAGTTTAATGAATGCCTTTGCTTTAGTGGCCTAATACTGTAGTTACTGCAGTATGTACTTTTGGTAAGTTATACAGTCATAAGTGGATAGCCAAAACACATAGCTATGCGCTATCATTGCCTTGCCTGCAGCGTGAGTGACTGTCTTTAAATTATTTGCAGTTGTCCATTACTCCATGGGAAAAACAGAAATAAACTGGCTCGGATTGAAAGTGGCAGGTACCTAACCTTTCGGAAAGATGCTGTGGCATTATGGGAAATATAGTCTGTAATGTAGCTTAGCAATCCAGAATAAAACTGAGATTTACATTTACAGTATTTAGCAGACGCCCTTATCCAGAGCGACTTACAATTGATACAGTCTTACAATCCGAGCAACTGTGGGTTAAGGGCCTTGCTCAAGGACCCAACAGTGGCAGCTTGGCAGAGGTGGGATTTGAACCCTGGACCTTTTGTTGTAACCGCTAGGCTACAACACTGGCCAAAGGCAGTGATTTTCTCTGTGATTTTAGAGGGGCATATGCCCCCAGTACAGCACGTCTGATGACTCCCCTGAATGGCGCTCTCTCTACAGTTGGTTCCTGCATTTTGGATTGCATCACTGGTTAAGCATGAATCCCTACGACCCTAAATTGGATTAAGCAGTTATGAAAATGAATGAATGAATATTGTTTGTGGGCTCCAGTGTAACTGTGCTTTACCAACCACCATAAAAAACAACCACTGGACAAATTGCCCTGATAACAGACACAAAGAAACAAAATATTTTCTGGATAAAAAATGAGAATTGTGATTTTGAATAACAATCCGGTGATTCATGATTTTTGGCAGTGTATGCTTTTGACACAGGGTCATTCAACTGCTAGGGCTAACTTGTAACACCTGTTCAGTCAGAGTTTGTTTGTCAGTCACTATGTAATTATATGTTCATGTGATACAGGAATTACAATGACATGGGTTATATGGTGATTTACGACATCATTCAGTGGCCAAAGACGTACACAGGCTACCTTTAGCACTGCTCAGTGGATCATTGTCTTTAGTTTATTACATAAAAATGCCTCTGCTGTAGTAGAACTTGCTGAAGAGAAATACAAATAAACATTTTTGTCTCATATAAACTCACTCACTACTATAGTAAATCTACCTTGTGCTTGCACTCACTAGACATGTTTTCAGGTGCACCAATCACACAGGTGCACTTTTTTGCTGCTGCTGCTGCTGCTATATACCATTTATCCAACCACCACAGGACTGTTGCTGGCAAGGTAACATTTGGAGTTAGATCATTCACAGAACAGCAGTTACACTGACATGTAAGTGTTGGTATGAGTAGGTCAGGCATAATGGCATTGGTGAGGTTTTTAAACACCACTATGTAACTACATGGTTTGAAATAGTCCAGCATCATGTACTCAGAAATTGATCATTGAAGGGCTGGAGGATGATTTACTCCAAAATGCATGGAGAAACTCGTGCACTATGAGCAACTGACAGTGAGATCTGTACTAATAAGGCTGGTGCGTATGATAAAAGCTCCAGTAAATGTACACAGTGTTTAAAAACCCCAACAACACCCGAACAACCTGAAACAACATGCACACTAGGACAGTTCTGTTTTTTAATGGAGGTGTAGATTTGGGTTGGGAAATTTGTAGGGATGCACTGATGTCACTTTTTTTCTTACGATACCGATACCTGATGTTCTGCCGATATCGAGTACCGATACCAACACTATCTAACTTAACTACTTTGTAGGTGCCTATAAGTCCTGACATTTATAGTGTTCTACTTTTAATAGATTGGCGTGCCTTTATTTTGGTATAAGCAGTGTTCTGTGTCCTGAATAAGATCTAATAAGCTTGAAATAATAGTATTTACTGGTTGAGTTTGAATAATGAATTGAATAAAGTCATAATGCAGTAACAAGAACAAGCAAGAAGTAATCCCACACCGCAGACATGCTGTTGGCTTTGGTTAAGCTTCATGTAGTGGCATGCATGTGCATCAGTGAGCAAGCGCTTCATGATATCGGTGCTCTCTATAGCCGATATCAGTGCCGTTACAGTATCGGTATTGGTGCAATACTAGAAATTTGTTCCCTAAAATCTTTATTGTATAGGCATTGCAGATACAGTGGTGCTTGAAAGTTTGTGAACCCATTAGAATTTTCTATATTTCTGCATAAATATGAAATAAAGCATCAACAGATTTTCACACAAGTCCTAAAAGTAGATAAAGAGAACCCAGTTAAACAAATGATACAAAATATTATACTTGGTCATTTATTTGTTCAGGAAAATGATTACATATTAGTTTTTTATTACATTATTACATATTAGTGAGTGGCAAAAGTGTGTGAACCTCTAAGATAGCAGTTAATTTATAGGTGAAATTAGAGTCAGGTGTTTTCAATCAATTGAATGACAATCCAATTTTATTTAAAGAACAGGGATCTATCAAAGTCTGCTCTTCACAACATGTTTGTGGAAGTGTATCATGGCACGAACAAAGGAGATTTCTGAGGAACTCAGAAAAAGAGTTGTTGATGCTCATCAGGCTGGAAAAGGTTACAAAACCATCTCTGAAGAGTTTGGACTCCAACAATCCACAGTCAGACAGATTGTGTACAAATGGAGGAAATTCAAGACCATTGTTACCCTCCCCAGGAGTGGTCGACCAACAAAGAGCAAGGCGTGTAATAGTTGGCGAGGTCACAAAGGTTCACTAAACTTGTAAAGTTGCTTTGAGACAATGCTCCATTGAAAAAAGCGCTATATAAATAGATCTGACTTGACTTGACTTGACCCCAGGGTAACTTCTAAGCAACTGAAGGCCTCTCTCACATGAGTCCACCATCAGAAGAACACTGAACAACAATGGCAGGGTTGCAAGGAGAAAGCCACTGCTCTCCAAAAAGAACATTGCTGCTCGTCTGCAGTTTGCTAAAGATCACCTGGACAAGTCAGAAGGCTACTGGAAGAATGTTTTGTGGACGGATGAGACCAAAATAGAACTTTTTGGTTTAAAAGAAAAATTATATTTGGAGAAAGGAAAACACTGCATTCCAGCATAAGAACCTTATCCCATCTGTGAAACATGGTGGTGGTAGTATCATGGCTTGGGCCTGTTTTGCTGCATCTGGGCCAGGATGGCTTGCCATCATTGTCGGAACAATGAATTCTGAATTATATCAGAGAATTCTAAAAGAAAATGTCAGGACATCTGTCCATGAACTGAATCTCAAGAGAAGGTGGGTCATGCAGCAAGACAACGACCCTAAGCGCACAAGTCATTCTACCAAAGAGTGGTTAAAGAAGAATAAAGTTAATGTTTTGGAATGGCCAAGTCAAAGTCCTGACCTTAATCCAGTCGAAATGTTGTGGAAAAACCTGAAGCAAGCAGTTAATGTGAGGAAACCACCAACATCCCAGAGTTGAAGCTGTTCTGTACATTGGAATGGGCTAATATTCTTCCAAGCCGGTGTGCAGGACTGATCAACAGTTACAGGAAACGTTTAGTTGCAGTTATTGCTGCACAGAGGGGTCACATCAGATACTGAAAGCAAAGGTTCACATACTTTTGCCACTCACTAATATGTAATATTGGAGAATTTTTCCTCAATAAATAAATGACCAAGTATTAATTTTTTGTCTCATTTGTTTAACTGGGTTCTCTTTATCTACTTTGTGAAAATCTGATGATGTTTAAGGTTATATTTATGCAGAAATACAGGAAATTCTAAAGGGTTCACAAACTTTCAAACACCACTGTAGATAGATATTTAGGAATTGTGCTAAAATTAATAGTTTAGCAGTTAAGGTCCAGGACTATGGACCAGAAGGTCCAGGGTTCAAATCCCACCTCTGGCAAGCCGCCACTGTTGGGTCCTTGAGCAAGACCCTTAATCCACATGTCTGCTATGTCTGTTATGTCTGCTAATTGACATAAATGTAAATGATCCAAAAGGAAATGAATCATTTTTGTGGGACTGTGATTGCCTAGAGTTAAAATACTGGACTCTGGACCAAAAAAAGTTTGGGGTTCAAATCCCACCTCTGCCAATCTGCCACTTTTGGGTCTTAACCAACGATGGCTTGGATTGTAAGATTGCATCAGTTGTACATTCCTCTAGATAAGGGCGTCTGCAAAATGACATACTGTAAAATGCAAATGTAACAGTATTTTGTGTTCAGAGAGGTCTGTGTACAAGGTACAGCTGGCTGGTGGAGCATTGACAGAGCACAAGATCCTTCAACCTGCACTTCCAGGACTGAATCCCCCTCCTGGTCATTTAAGAAGTTGCTGAAACACACAAGCATGCACTCTCCTCCCTGGTTTCTATATGTACTTGTTATAATAGCACACCATAAACATGTTTACATAAAGATCACAAAAATAGAACATAAGTGAGGTCTCTATTCTGGATTTCCTATTGTTCTGGGGATTGTTGACCAGAAGGTTGAGGGTTCAAATCCAACGTATGCCAAGCTGCCACTTCTGGGTTCCTGAGCACAGTCATCTCTAGGGTTTATATCGAATGGTCTGTAAAAGAGAAAATATCCAGTGAGCGGCAGTTCTCTGGGTGACAATGCCTTGTTAATGCCAGAGGTCAGAGAAGAATGGCCAGACTGGTTGGAGTTGATAGAAAGGCAACAGGAACTCACATAACCACTCGTTACAATTGAGGTATGCAGAAGAGCATCTCTGAAAGCACAACACATTGAACCTTGAAGCAGATGGTCTGTAGTAGCAGACCACCACAATGCGTACCACAACTGTACGCTGAGAACAGAGGCTCGATTTGCATGGGCTCACAAAAAATTGGACAATAGAAGATTGGAAAACATTGCCTGGTCTGGTGGGTCTCGTTTTCTGCTACAACATTCGCAAGGTAGGGTCAGAATTTGCTATAAACACCAATAAAGCAACATGCCTTGTGTCAGTGGTTCAGACTGGTGCTGATGGTGTAATGGTGCGGGAATATTGTCATGGCACATGGTGAGCCCCTTAATACCAATTAAGCATCGTTTAAACACCACAGCCTACCTGACTATTGTTGCTGACCATCTCCACCCGTTCATGACCACAGTGTAGCATCTTCTGATACTTCCAGCATTATAATGCGCCATGTCACAAAGCTCAAATCACCTCAAACTGGTCTCTTGGACATGACAATGAGTTCACTGTACTCAAATGGCCGCCACAGTCACCAGATCTCAATCTAATAGAGCACCTTTGGGATGTGGGGGAACAAGATTTTTACATCATTGATGTGCAGCCAACAAATCTGCAGTAATGCTATCATGTCAGTATGGACCAAAATCTCTGAGGAATGTTTCCAGAACCTTGTTGAATCTATGCCACGAAGGCAGTAGAGTGGGTCCAATCCGGTACTACCAAGGTATTCATAATAAAGTGGCCAGTCAGTGTAACGACCGGGCTGTGAATGGGACACATTCAAATAATAGTTAGTCATAAGTGTATATACAGTGGTCATTTTAAATTATTCATTTGGTCAACTGAAATATTGTTGCGAATTGTTACTTAAAAGCAGTAGCACTGTAAACTGTGTATTGAGGGATTATGCTGACGGAACTAAACACGCGGTGTCTGTTTTCAGCGGGAACAAGAATGCAGCAACCCTAACGGAAGCCAGAGCAGTCGAAGGTTTTGGAAGGGGCGAACACAAGGCAAAACAAGTGGGAATTTGTTGCATGTGAAGTATTTAAATCCCCTTCCACAGCTTATGGCTTCCAGTTCCAGCATAGACATAGAAGGCGCGACGCAGCACCTTCGAGACATCTTAAAACTGGACCGAGGCAGTAATTCCGCCGGTGAGTTACCCGGAGCTGAAGCTAGTTAGCTTTAGCAGGCTAGGCCGCTGCTGCTGCGCATAGCGTTACTGTGTAACTTAGTTTCAGTTTAGCTTCTGTTATTCGACACATATCCAGATTGTTATGTGAAGCCGAGTAGAGAGCTAGATTTGTTTAGAACAAGTGTGCACATGAATTTGACATTGTGTTTGGTTGAATGAGAAGAGGCGTGATCGTGAACGTAGCATGCTGAAGTTTTTTGGAGTGACTCGTCAAATCAAGTCTTCATTAGAAGTAGGGATGCACCGATATTGAATTTCTTGGGCCGATACGATAACTGATTTTTAGCACATTATTGTGGCCGATACCGATGTTGAAAACCGATTATTTAACCTTTCTGCATTTCAAATACAGTAAAACATTTTTGCAATAAAGTAATAATAAACAAAACAGTTAAATCAGGAAAAATGGTTTAATTCCATTTTGATTTTTTAACCTTTCTCGAAAAAGGTAGGAAACTTTTTTTTTTTGGTCTTGAGCTGGTACAGGCAGCAACAAGAACAAAGTGAGTAAGAAATCTTATGATTGAGAAGCTCCAAGAAAGAATAGAACTGCATCCATAACTATACAGTCAGCATCATCAGATATTTAGTTTAATGAATAACAGCCAAAAGAAAAATCTAAGAAATATTCATATGTAAATAGATTATAAATATCGGTTATAATATCAGCTAAAATTCTAATATCGGATCGATGCCGATATCTGAAAAAAGTCCATATATCGGCAAATGATATATCGGCTGCCGATGTATCGTGCATCACTAATTAGAAGTATTAATGTCAATATATACAGTTTGATTTTGATTCTTAATATGTCAGTGGTCACTGTTGCTGGTATGAGAATGCAAATAAAACTTAACGCTCCATTTCAATTAAACTTACTCAGTTGCGAGTTTATTAACCGACGACCATGTACTCACAGTTCCTTGCATTTGCCAAGTGCAAAGTATTGAACCTTCACACATTTTGTGTCCTACAACCTGGAATGTAAAGCCGTTTAGCTGGATTGTTTATCAACTGGCAGACACATTTCTTAACATCTTGAGCGAACAGTGTTTTTTTGGGGGGGGTTTTTGTGACACAATGGTTCGCCCGAAGTCAGTACTTGGTCGCACCATAATTTTGAACCTGTTCTGTTTAATGTTTGTGTTAGGTTTTGTGAAACAGGAGGTTGACTGGATATGACCATAGTCAAGTTTAGATACTTTGTAGATACAGGTAGTCTCTGTTTTATGGTGGTTCAGGTTACATTTTATTTACTTCATGGTGTAAATCCAGTAATATACATAAATAGACATTTAGCAGAAACTGTACTCTTTATTTTGATTATCCATTTTTTGATTATCCAACACATGAGTTGGATGTATATATGGCAGATTTTAATTTCCTGTTATAATTCTTAAGACCTCGGTCTTTAAAGCGAGCAGACATTGATGTTGATGACGTTAAACTGCGGATATCTGTAGTTGCAACCAGCTCGGCACATCTGGATCCTGAAAAATTTACCCGTTCTTCCTGAGTTCTTTAAGATAGGTTCCTGAGCAAGTTAGATCTTGCCACAGAATCTCAATCAGATTGAGGACTGAGCTTTGACTTGGCCATTCTGATCCAAAGCGGTCCTTGCTTTTGAACCACTCCTGTTTAGATTTGGGAAGCTAGAGACTTCCAGTCTCCAGTATCAGTAACAGTCTGAGACTATAAGCTGTTACAGTTGAACAGTGTCTTCTTTCTGTCAGCTCAAACCAGTCTGCCCATTCTTCATTGGTTCTCTCATCAATAAGGCATTTCGGTCCACTGACCTGCCAGTCACTAGATGTTTTTTCTGCACACAATTCTGAGTAAATCTAGAGAATGTTGTATGTAATAAAGTCCCAGGAGATCAGAAGTTACAGACCTACTCAATCCAGCCTGTCTGTCACCAACGATCATGCTACATTCCAAATCACTGAGATCACATTTTTTCCCCATTCTGATGATGATTGTATGCGTTGCACTGCTGTCACATGATTGGCTGACTAGATCATTGTATGAACATGTAAGAGTATGAGTGTTCCTAATAAAATTCTCAGCGTTTTTAATAATGTCTGTTTTTAGGGCTGTCAAATAACTTGTTCTTTCAGCACTGTTAATTGTTTTTTTTTTTTTACTCGACTGTAAGGCACCCTGCAAGCTTCCATTGCTTAAAACCAGTCAGCCATAACATTAAAACCACTGTCAGGTGAAGTGAATCACATTGACAGAGTGATGCCCTGAGCAGTTTTCTGCTTTGACTGCTGGACCTTGAGTCCTGGAATTTATGTAGGTGTTGCTTTGGCATGTACCAGCTATCTAAACGTTGTTGCAGACCAAGTACACCCCTTCATGGGAATGGTATTCTCTAATGGCAGTGGCGTCTTCTAGCAGGATCATGCTCCCTGCAACGATTGTTCAGTAATGGATAGAGGAACATGACATGCACATTTTTGCGTTATTTTAATCAGTATTTTTTAGTTTCTGTTTGAACTATTACTACAGACTTATTTGACTATATAAATTAATTTCATTCTTACAATTATCTAAGCCACCCAAGGAGGATGGGTCCCCTTTTTGAGTCATGAGCATCCCAAGATTTCTTCCTTATAATGGTTAGGGATTGTTTCCTCGTCACTGTCACCCTAGGCTTTCTCAGTTTGGGATAGGCTGTAGATATTAGAAAATGATCCAAAATTATAAAGCTGCTTTGAGAAAATCCTCCTGTTGTAAAAATGCGCTCCAAAATTGAATCTGACTTGTCTTGACAAAGAGTTCAAGGTGCTGCCTTGACCTCCAAATTCCCCAGATCTGTGGAATGTGCTGGACAAACAAGTCGGATCCATGGAGGTTTGACCTCCCAACTTCTCAAGCTATAACAACCTCACAAAACTATAGGATCTGGTGCTGAAGTCTTGGTGCCAGATATCATAGGAGACCTTCAGAGGTTTTACAGTTTTAATGTTGTGGCTGATCTGTAAAGTGAGAGCATTTTTGTCTGTTGTTTTCTAACAGAAAGCACTGCGGTTGAGAACCAGAGGAAACCGTCTTACAATGGAGAGTTAAATGGGCTGCTGGGTGCTGATATTATCGGATCGGCAGTTCGAACTGCTATGGTGGAGCCCACACCTCACAACTCTGATCAAATCCATTCTTCAGATACACAGACAATGTAAGCAGTCTTGAATAACAAACTTATGGTTTGTTTGTACTTTCTTGTTTGCTTTTTTTTTTGGGTCATCTTAAGTGTTCTGCGCTGCTGCTTTTTTCTACACGTCTGTGTAAAGCTAGTTTTCGAACTAGGGGTATGTGTGTTCTCTGTGTATGTACTGATTAACTAAACAAGCTTGTCCATGTGTATGTCTGCTTTATACTCTAGCTGTCTGACCGGTGATGATGGATCAATCTGCATTCCCATCACTGCGAGTAATGTGGAAATTGTTGCCAGCCGAGACTCTAGTATTGACAGTAAAGCCCGTGGGAGTAACAAGGTGTGCGAATTTAAGTTTTACAACTTAGTTCTTCTTGATGGATGCCGAGTTGAGGTTTTATAATTGCTTATTTCTTTTACAGGTTAAAATCCAGCCAGTGGCTAAATATGACTGGGAGCACAAATATTACTATGGCAACCTAATAGCAGTGTCTAATGCCTACTTGGCATATGCAATTAGAGGTAAGTGCATTTGGGCATCTACAGGCCAAGTTGCTCTCAACTGTTCTTGCTTCACTCAGGGTTTTCACACTCTTGAAACTTTTGAGCAGATCTTTCGAGAACTGACTTCTGTTTGAAATAACATTTGTACAGCAATTGTAGGTAGGCCTTTTTTTTTTTTAGGATTGTAGGATTTTTCTAAGTTTTAAGTATGGATAGTTTTGTAAATAATTTTCAAGTAGGAAAAGAAATGATAACCGGAGGAAGTTGAGGGTTACTGTCCTCTGGTGTGGCCCTGGTATGGTGGGACTGGAGCTGATGACGGAAACGGCTTGAGTGAAGCTGAAGCGGATGAACATCAAATACCCGTCACCACAAGCACAGTCTATATACAACTAACATATAAAATCGGGATCAGAATGGGCAATACTAATTCTGACTTTACTTTCCCCAATTTTTAACTAGGTGCCAGTAACCACTATATGATCCGGGTGCTGCGGTTAGACTCATCGGAGCGTACGCTGCTGAAGGGTTTCACTGGAGCCGTCACAGACCTGGCTTTCGCCCACCTCGATTCCAACCTGCTAGGCTGCGTCGATGAGGCTGGCAACATGTTCGTCTGGCAGCTCACCAGCCAGAACAGCAAAATACAGTATCTTTTTCATCTGCATTAGCGTTTCTGACCTCTCTGCTGTTTATCTGTACTTAGACTTGCCGAGCCCAGAAGTTTGCAGTCTAGTTACAAAAGCCAAGAAACAAATGAATTCATATTTCCAAAACAAATGTATGCAAATAGAAAAAATGCATGTTGTTATTGGAATGAAAGGAACAAACCCAAAAATGATTTGTTCTAACAAGAGCTTTAATATACATTTCTTAGATTTAAACAGGTCCTGGCTGTTGCTCTTACCCATTAATAAAACAAAAACTTCTTGGGTTGGTGTCTGGGAAACATTCCTATGTATTGTGTAGCCACTCCCCCAGTTCCCTGGAAAGGAACGGCAAAGACACAAAACTTGGAAGCAAAACACGAAGAACACCAAGAATCGGTCTTGTTCCGTGGTGTCTAACAAGTGGCCCACATAGGATGTTCTAAAGCTGAGCATTTCACTTGAAGAATACTTGTAATGGATTTGGATGAAGTTCTGCATTTAGGTCCTAATTTATCAGTCTGGTGACTGGCAATGAACCATTAATAATCACTAGGAAAGTTTTTGTTGTTCGAATATTATTGCATTTAATACCAAGAGGCACTGAGAAGTAAATCACTGGAAATGGACAGTGTGTTGTTATTAAAATGGTCAAATTTAATTCAAGCTAAAGGGCTTTTTGGGTTGAGAAACTGAGGAATTGAGTTGTGGAAATGTAGGTTGCCGTTGAAACATGTTTTGTTTTTGTGAGTAGGCCGTTTGTGATAGTGTGGGCAGGACTAAATAGTCATATATTGAATGGCTGTATGGGGAAATGTTTTCCTTTGCCCTCTGCTCTTAAGTGAAACAATGGCAGCTAATGCAGAGTGACTTTCATTACATCACTGTTGAATTTGAGGCTGAACATGATTGATAGAACTGTAGAGACATGTTGAATTGTGACTAATTCAATTATTTTTATAAATGTTCTGGTTTGCCGCTTTGTCCCCAGCAAACTAGAAGGAGCTTGGCGTCCCTGGTCTGGATGATGATGGGCTAGACTGGTAGCATACTACGATTAGCACATGCAACTAAAACATTTAGCTACAGACCACTCATAACGTTTCCTTATTCGTTCATTCATTTACTCACTTTTTATACTGGCTTAATTCAATTCAACAAGGTGGGAACAAACCGTGAGAATGGTTGCACAGTGTAGCATAGCGACAGCGCTAACCACTCCACCTTTTGTGTCACCCTTCTCGTATTAACGATTTAACAAGTTTTATTGAAGAAAGGTCGAAGTCCCGTCAGAACGCAAGTGCTTTTGGTGTGGGTGTAGTGTATGGAGTGAGATGTGGTGGCGGTTGAGGTACTGTACTATGAAGGTCTAGGCCCTTGAGCAGTCCTGCTAACCCACATCTGCTTGCATTGTAAGACTGCATTAGTTGTAAATCGCTCTGTATCCCTTCCTTTTTTGCATGAAAGGCCGTTCTAATAACTGATTTGCTGCTGGTGAGGAAGCATGTGTCATGTCATCAATAATGAACCTGGATCTAAATACAAACAAGCATCTGTGTGCACTTTTACGTAACGAGCAGTAGAAACACAATACCAGTGTTGTAGGAGTGGTTCTTGTTGACCCTTAACTGGCTCTTCCAGAGATGCATTGATTGTACATATCCAGAGACCCGAGGATACCCCGCTGAACTCCAACCGCAGACTTATTTGGTGTCCCTTCATTCCTGAAGACAACGAGGAGAATCCGGAGGATGCCTGCCAGACACTAGCACTACTTCATGAAGACAGAGTAAGTGGCACAACCACCTTATTTACTGTCATGTAAACCCGGGTGCCAGTGGGGTTCCAAATCTTTTTCATGCTAGTGTAAAGTTCATGTATAGAGCAATTGCAGAACAATACCTTTCACTGGTGGTTTACAAAGATGATGGGTGAAATACTGGTGAGGAATTTCTGTTGAATAGACTTGGTGATTAAGCTCCATTGGCGACAAACTTGGTGACACTCTATCAATAGTTTATTTTTGTTATGTTATTTTATTTATTTATTTTAGTGTTACTGCCTTATTGGCATTTGGAAACATCTTCCTGTTTTTTCACACGCTGAAGGATTTTTTTTATTTTTTATTTAACGTCCTGTCAGCATCAGTGGCTACATTCATGACGTAAGCACTAGACACTCGCACTAGAGCAATTACACCAGTTTCCCCTCACAGTCCAAAGGCATGCATTAGGTTAACTGGTCTATAGAGACCAGTTAACCTAATGCATGCCTTTGGACTGTGGGGGAAACTGGTGTAAGCTGAGAAATCCCACATGGACACGAGCAGATCATGCAAACACCATCCAGGAATCCGGGATCGAATCAGGGATCTCTGGAGCTGTTCTGCAAACATGCTAACTATTTGTGTAACCACCAGATACAAATTCACAAGTATAAAAAGTGACATTGAGCCACCTTTTAGACCAGAGCTTCTTACTTGTGGTAGAGCTTGTTATATGGAATAGTTTGGGGTTGAGGCCTGAAAGATGAGTATATTTACATTATTCTCGCTCCTTGTTTTCAACATGTCTTCACTGGCCATTTTCTGCTCTTGTGTTCTCAGTCTGAAGTTTGGGACCTTGACATCCTCCGCTCCACCTACAACACATGGCCCATGGATGTCACAGATGTTAAAGAGGGCTTCATCACCATTAAAGGACATACAGCAGTAGGCATTAATTCCCTTCCTTATTAGTTTTGTGCTGCCCTTATCAACAGTGTGGTTTGTACAGACCATGTTTTATGAGTGCCATGTGCCAGTGGCTAGAAGGACACTCATTGTACTAGTTAGTTGGTTAAAAATAGCATTAAAAATCATAAAACCAAATGATTTATGAGCGCCGTGTACCATCTACAATCGGTTCTAGGTCAGAAAGCACAACCAGAATTAATTCATACATTAGGCGCACCGCATTTTAAGGCGCACTGTCGATTTTTGAGAAAGTTAAAGGATTTTAAGTGCGCCTTATGGTCCGAAAAATACAGTTATCCATTTCAGACCCCTAGAAAATCCACACTGTATAAGGCATGATATGCTTAAATGGAGTTGTGTTGTTCAGGTGCTCCCTAATTGACAATGGGGATAGGTTCCGACAAATGTTCCTTAGAGTGGTCTGTACTGTATTGTAGCAGAGCTATGGAAAGGATATGATAAGTAATAAGTAAGTTGGGTTTAAGACACTTACATTAACCTACAGTTGGCCAGAATCATTAACACAAAGCTTCTTTTATAACAGTGTTGATATGTAATTTAGTGAGCAATTGAAAGTGAAAAGTGAAAGCTTGCTTATGTATTGGTGGACTGACGGCACTAGCATAACTGCTGATGCTAACTGCAGCCTTTCTGTGTCTTCTGGAGCATTACATTCCAGTTTCCCTTTTGGTTGGCAGTCAATACAACCCTTTGTAGGATCCATGGAGACTGATTTGCACTAATCATACAGTACTGTAGATGTACAAATAGGAGATCTTTTCTGAGCAACTTATTTTGTATTTCTTTATGTATGTCACATAAACAAAGTGGTCAGTCATGGTCAGTCTGTGCCACTGAATATTCATTCTTTTGTCTTTGTGTGTGCCAGGAAAAACTTGTATTAAATTCACTTGCTGTGCTTTGTTTGCGTTTGTACAGCGAATCAGCGAGGGAGCCCTGTCCCCAGATGGCACAGTCCTGGCCACAGCCAGTCATGATGGTTATGTAAAATTCTGGCAGATCTACATTGAAGGACAGGACCAGCCTAGGTACGCCTACTAAAGGTTCTTGTGTTGTCCTTTGTCCTGATTGTGGGAAAATAAACAAAAATGGTATACACCAAATATTTGAACCATAATCCATGAATAAACTCAAAGAAAGAACAGGAAACATCAGTAGCTTTTTATCTATCTAGTATAGTAGCTAATATTGCCCCTGTGCTAGGATTTAATAATACTACAATAAAGCTGAACACTGAATGAACGCTGCGTGATTCTCGTAGTTAAATTCATCGTTTTGCTCTCGCAGATGCCTTCACGAGTGGCAGCCACATAATGGAAGACCTCTTTCCTGCCTCCTGTTTTGTGACAACCACAAGAAGCAAGACCCAGAGTACGAGCGTTTGAATCTTCATTAGCGACTAATAAAAATGACGTTCTTGCCGGTGTGGAATGTGGCAGCAGTGATTGGAATTAATGAACATATATGCTCAGGGTTCATGCAACCTTAAGTGTTTTCTGTGTGTCATCCTTTAGAGTGCCGTTCTGGCGATTCTTGGTCACAGGAGCCGATCAGAACCAGGAGCTGAGGATGTGGTGCACAGTGTCATGGACCTGCTTACAGACCATTAAGTGTGTTCATTTCCTCAATTCATGATCTTGTTTGTTTGTACCCACACTTGTGCTTCATATAAGTGCTTTGATATAGACCGGTCTGAATCCTTATTTGTTGCTTATGAATACAACATTTGGAAACCCCAATACAATAAGTCGCAATTAGTAAACGCATAAATGTTCTCATGTCATTTTTTTTTAAATTCATGCTGTCTGCTCTAGATTTAGCCCTGATCCATTAAACTCAAGCGTTCAGCCCAGTTTGAAAGCCAGCCTGGACCTGTCTGCAGAGTGCCTCATCCTCACTGATGTTCAAAGGAAGGTCTGCAGTTGTTTTTACTATTATTATATATTTTTTTTACTGCAAATACACACACTCGCACTGATTTAATAGCCTTAATTGAATAGACAATGATTGCATTTACGTGCAATGAGTTTGCATGCATTTTTGGGTAATCAGTTAAACGTCTTTTGTTGTAACTATTATTTTGTTAAAAAAAATACATTTCCTCAAGCATATGCTGCGTTTGTCTCCTCAAAAAGTGTTAGTAATCATTTTACATTAGTGTGCATGCACAGACTGGGTTGAAACCAGAGTAAGTTTCTGAGCACTCGGTGACACTCTACCAATAGGTTCTTTTTATGCTATTTTATTTATTTATTTTAGTGTTACTGCTTTAGTGGCATTTGGAAACATCTGCCTATGTTTTTCCACACCCTGAAGGATTTTCTTTTTTAAGTGACTGTATGCATATGCAGGTTCTGTACGTGATGGAACTGCTTCAAGATCAGGAGAGAGGGCGTGCCAGCTTCATGGCTGTCTCCGAGTTCCTGCTCACACACCCTGTACTGAGCTTTGGAGTCCAGGATGTCAGTCGTGCTCGTTTGCGCCACACAGAAGTCCTTCCCCCAGAAGAAGAGAGTGAAACCATGACCTCAGGTTAATTATTTGGATTCCTTTTATGGTTTAAACTTGGTGCATAGTCATTTAAACATGGGATGTAGTTGTTGACCTATTGAATATTATCCAGAGCAACTTAACTTATACAATCTTACAATCCAAGCAATTGTGGGTTAAGGGTCTTACTGAAGGACCCAGCTGTGGCAGCTTGGCAGAGACAGGATTTGAACCCTGGACCTTCTGGTTCAATACTCCAGTACTTTAACTGCTGAGCTACCACAGTCTGCTTTATTTTTGCCTTTAAGTGAGTGACCTTGAGTCCTGTAACCATGATTCCTTACATTGCTTTTTTTTTTTTAGTTATTCTTTATCATATCGGTCATGGTGAAAGCAGTTTTTTACTGCCATCTTGTCACACACAGGACGCTATAATACACCGATCAGTCATAACATCTGGGCATTATTTTGTTGGGAAACCTTGGGTCGTGGTATTCATGTGGATGTTACTTTGACATGTACCGCCTACCTAAACATCGTTGCAGACCAAGTACACCCCTTCATGGCCCCTGTATTCCCTAATGGCAGTGGGTAATGCGCTAGACACACTGCAGAAATTGTTCAGGAGTGATCTGAGGGCATGAGCGAGAGTTCAAGGTGTGGACTTGGTCTCCAAATTCCCGAAATCGATCGAGCATTTGTGGTCAAGACAAAGTCATGTCTTGATGTCATATACAACAGGACAACTTCAGAGGTGTTGTCGACTCCATGCCTTGACAATAGTAACCAGATGGTTTAATGTTATGGCTGATCAGTACATTTCTAGTGCAGACATATGTCAGGTTTCCCCTCCAGCCATGTTACTCATCTGTACGGGTGTAAGCAATTAGAAGAGTCTGTACTAAATAGCCTTGAGAGACTTCTGTATTGGCATAAACAGTACAATTGCAGGATGGATTAGGCTGTCTGTTTCCATTAAAATATACAGTGGTACCTCGGTTCTCAACCACCTCAGAACTCGTAGAAATTCAGTTCTTGATACATTTTGATTAGAAAAATTTGTCTCTGTTCTCATAGCTTTCTCGGTACTTGGCCCACTTGCTTAAACTTGTATGAGTCGAGCCGCATGACTCGTTTCAGCCGAAACTTGATCCATGAGTCACGATTCAGTGATTCAGATTCACAATAGCCCTTGCTCAGAGAAGAGCGCCAATATTTTTGTGTTTTTCTTTATTTTTACATCTACAGTACTATATGCTTAATGGACATAAATCTCCATGGGTCCTAAAAATGTTAGTTTAGAAGAGCCAACTGAAAGCAAAACAGGAATTGAACGCTCCAGAACTCAGGCTGAGCTGTTAGCATTAGCAGCTATGCTAGCGCCCTGAGTTCACCAATAGAGTAAGTGTTTTGCTTTTATTTTTCACTTCCAATCCATTACTCACTAAATTACCTGAGGTTTTTCAGCACTTTATGTATGGGTATGGGTATGGATTAATTCATTATTCCTTATGGGAAAAATGTGCTCGGTACTCGTTTTTGGTTCTTGGCAAGCCTTCTGAAACTAATTAACGACAAGAACCGAGGTACCATTGTACCTACATCGGCCCTGATACATAGAATCAGATAATGGCTGTCCTACGAAGTTGTCCTAAGTACTGTTAGGACAACAGGGACGCAAGTTTAATTGTTAATGTTTACAGTTATGTTTACGACAATTGATAGTTATCTAAAAATTCACAGTTTCAAGTCTAATTCTTTGTATTGTTTTTCCTTTCGCAGAAGGAAGCCAGCCTTTGGAATCAAAATCCGGAATTCAGATCAAACTGTACTGCGTGCATACAAAGTGAGAATAGATTGCTGTTCTTTCTACAGAAATCTTTGCAAATGTTAACTTTAGCTCCAAGGTCTGGCATTGTAAATAAAACTTTCATTAGTCTGCATAGCCCACGGCTTCTGCGTGCATCTAGTGGATATGTATTCTGTTTTTTGCATACACAGTCATGAATATTTCAGAGCTTTTCGGCTGTAAATATACAGTGTTTGCCTCCTGTCTCACAGGTCCCTACAGGACGTGCAGATCTGGTTCCAGCCCAACCAGGGCACGGCCGCCTCCCTCTTCATGCCTTCATGCGCTGGCTCACAGGATGGCTTTGGTATGGCAGCGGCTTAATGCGCCCTTTTCTCCTGGCCCGAACCATTAATCTCTTGCTTAATACCTGAACTTATTGGAGCTTAGTCCCATTGTGTGAACGTGTTTGTGTGCTCGTAAATCTGGGTCCTTTTGCTTTGATTACTGTCTGTGTACTTCCCAGGTTACACGGATGCTCTGACCGATCTGAGCATGGACGCGCTGAGCTCTGATAAAGAGTCTGCTGCGAGCGGCTCACAGAACGACCTGCGTAAGATCCCCAGTCTCCCGGCTCCCGCCGACTTCCTGAGCCCTGCTGGCTCAACCATGCCAAAACTCATGACCCCAGATGCTTTTATGACACCAAGTGCATCTGTGAGCTTCTTATTTACTACCAATGTGTTAAAGACTTTGTTTTTATTGCATTACAGTTGAAGATTTAAAGCTTGTTTATGTCTGTGAACACTACATATTGCTAACGTTGATAATATGTCTAAATTAGCTTTAATAAGAAGACAAAAGATAGCAAGTCTTAATTTGAAAGCTTTTCATAATGTTCCTGTACCTATTCCTGCTCAGGTGCCAGCCTCTCCTGGTAGCAGTGCTAGCAGCTTGACCATAGTAACAGCCATGAGCAGTACAGACAGTGGCGCAAGGTGAGTGACAAGCATTATTTACATGTATAGCATTTGGAAAGCACCTTATCCAAAAGCAACTTCCTCTCAGGCAATTGAGGGTTAAGTTGGTGTCAAAGGGTGGTGTTTTTGACTGTTCTTTGCAAAGTGACTGACGCAATCGATAATATCAGCTTGCACATAGTTAAATCAACAAGTAAGATATGATCATAGACTATACATATCGCACATCTCTAGCAGCATGATTTCGGAATTTTCAGCTTTCATATTTAAATTTGTTTGTGGTGTCTGGACGTGGTCCAGAGTTGTCCCAGCACTGCCCTTGAGCAAGACCCTTGGCTCACATTTGCTTGTAGTATATGTTGTGAGATTGTATCAATTGTAAGTAGCTCTGGATATGGGTGCCTGTTAAATGACTAAATGTAAGTATAATGTGTCATATTTGTTTTCCCCATTAGCACTGTGTGATTAATAATGCCCTTAATGAGTATAAGGAATTGTTTTAATCTCTGTTGCTACAGAGTTGTGGAGGACCTCAGCCACAGCCCTAAACTGTGTTCAGAAGGAGCTAGCAGCAGCTTGACCCTCAATGCCAGCACCAGCAGTCCCAGATCCAACTCCATTCTCATTTCCGGCCTGAGTGAAAACATCCAGGTACTCTTTCTTCACCACCATGAACACAAACCAGCAGCCTGAAAATTTCTTACATTGTCACATGGAAGAATAAGTGTGCAGATATGCTTCGCTTAACGTCCATGGTATGTTCTGTGAAGCTGCACATTGTGCGATCTGGATGTTTTCCGAACACCATATTAAATACAGTGCATATAGAACATGATTATACCCTAATGGTTTCTGGAACACAAAGTTTAGTAAACACATGGCATCAGTGTGAGCAGACTGGATGCTGAGCAAACCTTTGCATGATGTTTCGCTCCTGTAATTCCTGAGATTATGATTATACCACTCAGATTATCCCACCCAGGTGAATTATGTGCAGTGGGTATGTGCTCCAAAGCACGAGAACTGTGCATGGTTCTCAGGATGGTTGTGGATTAGTTTCTATTTCAGAATTAGTTTCTATTCTGGTGGTAAGCTGACATACTGTGCAGGCGCAGGAAGAACTGCGTCTTGGTAACGCAGCACACCAGAGAACCAAAGGGAGAACAAAACTGCGTCTTTGGAACGCAGCACATTATAGTTAAAGGCGCTTGTTTCTCACAGCCTTGTAACCACTTTAAAGATTCTGCATGCATCTCAGTTGCCTGCTTTCTTATGAAATACCTGCCCGCATCGTAAATACAACAGGAAATACATTGTGCTGACACCTAAAAGACAGATTCTTTTTAAATAAATGTGTTTTTGTGTGAGAGGGAGAGCAAGAGTCAGATAGGGAGGGATTAAGCTAATTACCCTACTGCTCGCACCACTAGGGTGAAACGGGGTTTTACTCCTCTTAAATGGTAAAAAAAAAAATCAGTATGGTATCGGTGTATGGGAAACACTGCAGTATCTTTATTTAGTCAGTACACTAAAGTATCCCATAGTATTGCTAAGAATGGTATTTAATACGGTGTTTGGACAATGCCCAGATTGCGTGACGTGCAATTTCACAGAACGTCTTGTGGACGTTAAGCAATGCGTACCTGTATCATCATAATTGGCCATCTGCTATGAGGTTAGTACCTCACGATCAGGAATTACCTGTGCCATAGTCTCCAAAAATATGACTGAGTGGCAATGAGTTTGGTGCTGAGAAAGTAGTTCAAGTAGAGGACAGTATACAGTACTATGTAAAAGTCTCAGGTCACTATCTCATTAGATATACCATTGTTTTGGCAATATTATAATGAGCATATATAATTATTTCCCAGTCTCCTTAATAGAATTCAACCAGAAAAGACAAGAAATTTGTATTAAAAAACTGAAAAAAAAATCTGAAAAAACAGGGTAGCATGTAGCAGCTTCATCAGGATGCCAAGTTGACCCTTCTACACTCCGAAAAACCTTGATCAGGAGTGGAATGGTATTTTTGAAAAGGTAACAAAGATGCCACTTTTTCAGGGAGGTGACACTAAATACTGGTTTGGGTTTTTTTTCCCCCCTAAAAATCCATTTTGTTCTGAAAGTTGTGGGTTATTTTCAATTTTGTGTACATATTTTCTGTTTATATCTCAATAAAGAGAATGAGATATAGTTATATATGGTCATTATACTATTCCAGAAGTCAATTTGTTTTGTGTGTGTGTGAGAAACGTTTCGTCACTCATCTTAGTAACTTCTTCAGACTCTTATTCCGAGGCTCTGGAAGTCACTTGAGTGATGCGACGATTCTCCCACAAAAATCCTTATGTCCAGATGAGCTGATTCGACTTCTGGGTTTTTCTCATCTGGATTATAGAGTATGCATCAAGACTATTGCTAAAACTAAAACTCTAATGGTGGCCTAAGACTTCTGCTCAGTACTGTAGATGCACTTGTACATTTTCGAAGCAAGTTTGTATGTGTTTGAAATGTAATGACCGCCTTAATTATTAATAATTAATTAAGTAACAATTATTTCTTGTACAATTGAATTGCTCTTTCACTTAAAAACCAGGCTTGCTAGAAAAATTCTAAAATCAACATAAAATTGAGGTGGATTTGAATTCAACGTAAAAACTGTAACATCCACCTGTTTTCAAAATGTTCTTGCCCATTTGTTGTTAGTGATACAGGAAACTTCTGTGGATTGTTAATGTATTTAGAATTGTGCTTTTGAATCGAAGTGTAGCTACACAACATGTCTCTCTCTCTGCCATTTGGTCCCTCCATCTTTGCCCTAGGACCTTTCCCCTCCTCTTGTCTGCTCTCCGTCTCTCCTGCACGAGGCCTTTCGGCTATGTGAGGCAGCCTCCTACGCTCACGCTGTACTTCCCCTTCCCTCCCCTCTCTCTCCTCTACAGGTGCTGTCCCCACCGAACCCATCCTCCCTCTCCCTGGACCTCCAGGCCATGGAGCCCGTGCTGCTGCCTCAGACCTCCCCTACTAGAACCCGCTCCCCTGATGTCATCTCCTCAGCCTCCACGGCCATGTCTCAAGACATCATTCCTGAAATTGCCTCCGAGACGCTGCCAAGGGGGCTGGCGGAGGCACGCGACCCCCTCCAGGGTCTCCAGGACAGCATGGCTTCCGCCGCTTCAGCGCTGCACCTGCTCTCACCCCTGGAGCTAAGTGGAGGCGCCAGTGGAGACAATGAGCAGAGGCTCAGCAGCACTCCCTCACTTCTGGAGACGGCACTGTCGCAGGAAAACGCTGCTAATGCGGCTGCTGCATCTTGTTCCGACAGCGGCGGCAGTCGCAGCTGGCCTGCAGCACCTGACATCACGCGTGAAACCAGGAACAGCCTGCGAGATAATGGCCTGGGAGAATGGTGAGACGCTGCAGTAGCGATGAGAAACCATTTTATTGCAAACAGTATTGCAGGAAGGCACATTCTTGCTTAGCAGCCCCTTTGTGGACAGTGTCAGAAAGTAATATCAGATGGGTTCGTTAGCTGTCACTGTATGTAACCTGAGTGGCCTTGTTAAAATGCATTGCAAAATATTGTTCCTTAACCATGGTGGCCTTCATATTTATGACTAAATTATGGGACGTAACTAAACTCTGCACATGATTTGATTCACGATACTGAATTCGATCCAATTTTCAAATGGTACTCGATCAATAAGTGTAATGCATGTCATTTTATATACATTTTTAAAGAAAACACTTTAGTCCCCTGCTACTAAAAGAAACTACTAGAAGAGGTTTACATTTGTAAACAAAATATTCTATTGTAGCTTCACCAAATCTTGAATAATCTTGAGTAAATCTGTATTTCCCTTCGCATTTTTGTACCTACGGACGTACACTATATACAAAGTTTGTGGACACCCAAAAAATGACATCCAAAAGTTGGATATTAGGCATGGGGTTTGGAATTTGGGTCTTCTCAGAAGGGCTTCACTACATTTTGGAAAACATGTCTGTGAGGTCAACTTCTAATGTTAGACAATAATACCTGGCTTGCTTTTGGCATTCCATTGCATTTTCAAGGTGTCTTATGGAGTTGAGGTCAAGGTTCTGTGCAAGCCAGCCAAGTTCTCAATCAAATTTGGCAAACCAGTTCTTTATGGACTTTTTTTAAGGACAGCAAGGCAAAAATTTGGTGAACTGACCTTGTTGGAAGTGGAAACCTTGCAGAGAGTCACTGGGATATCGGTACAAGCCATTCTACTGCCACTGTTTCTGTGGAGAATCCAGAAATGTATGATTTATAGTGTGAATGTGTTACAAGTGAGTTGCTGAAATAGGAAAGCTCAATAATTTTAATGGGTGTCCACAAATTTTTGTCTATACAGTGTATGTATTGAGCAGCTTTGTGACACAGAACTTTGCACTTGCTTGTCCTAATTTCTTAGCATAAGGAAACCGATTTACTGAAGTTAATGTTGATGTGATTCTGATCCAGTTCTAGAGAGGATGTTAAAGACATGCACTTGTCGTCACCCTTCCCAAGACGCACCTACCACCTGACGCAGAACGACAGCCAGGATGCCAGTGCAGAGCAGAGGTATACGCAGCTCAGCCTACACCCTGAATGTAGTCATCTCAAACAAAACCGAACTTTTCGTGTTGCATATTTTTCCATTAGCCATTAGTTAAGGATAAGAAGTGATGACTTTTTCACACAATCACAGTAGACAGTAGCAAGTCTTTACCTCTGTAGGACAGAACCATAGGATCCTGGAGTATTTTCCTTTGATACTCAGTGATTGAGTTCTCGTTTGTCTCCCTTCTCATTTGAGAAAGTTACAGGCAGAATTGCCTGCTGTTTCACACCCAGATGTTAATTTAGGTCTTGTCCGGATTCACGTGACACCTTGCATTGGAATAAAAGGTTTTTGACCACTGCTACTCGTCAGAAGTCCTAGTGTGCCCAAATCCAAATCCGACGTGTACCTAAATCTATAAAATGAATGGTTTCAAACTCCCCACACTGTTTAATAGAACTGGATGTTGAAAGGTCTTCATTCTTTCATCACTCAAAGAGCCATGAGAGGAGGAGATAAAAATATGAAAAGCCAGATACCACCGGCTGATGAAAGGGCAAATTTCATTGGCAGCTGCAGGAATGAAGCATTACTTTGCATTTAAATCTACACAATATATAGTTGCGTGCCATTTAGTTTTATCCAGATGTTGATCAGTTTTGTCAATAATGGGTGACCCAAACATGAGGTTTGTACATCCCACTCACGTGTCCTGCTGGAATATTAATACTGTCCAGATGCTAGAGATTTATCACTGAGGAGACATGGAAAAAATCAGTCCCAGGTTTGCCACAGTCCTCACACACGTCTTTGGACTGTGGAAGGAAACTGGAGTACCCTGGAGTAAACCCACAAGGACAGTGGGAGGATATGCAAACTCCACACAGAAGGCAACCTGGGGATCGAACCCAGGACCTTTTTGATGTGAGGCGATAGTGCCAGTCTCCCTCCCCCCGATAAACAAAGTGAAGTCTTCCGTCATATGCGAGCAGACATGATCAGGCATGTCACTTGCTTTGCAAAAAAACAAACAGTCAAGACTTGAGTTCACGTATTCACTGCGTCTTTTGTACTGTGTGCATGCGTTATGCACAAACCAGGCTGGAATTCCATCTAAAAATGCTCGCCTGAAGTTAAAAACAAGTGAACGAACTGGAGACAAAATACTGACACCACCAGCCTCACAGTCTATGGGGTTAGACTTTATTGCTCGCTCATCCTTACTCATATGGAGGTTGTTTGGATTTTAAAAGACAGGTATGGCTCTAATGTTCTGCTTCGCCATAAATCTGTTGTGGCAAATCGTGAAACCATCTGGGGTTTACATGCTGCAGTTCTTACTTGAATGCTTCACTTTTAAGTAAATAAATATGATCCGTTTCCTTGAATTTAAATTTCCTAAGGTGTTATTTCCATGGATGTCATAAGGCAATATCCTATTAACAGCAGCTAGTACAATGTAAGACTTTTACAAATGTTTGAAGGATGCTATAGTCTAATTCATTATCGACAAAATTCCAGAAAATATCAAGATACCCTTTTTTTGGTTCAATATCACACACCCTTAGAATCCTGCCCTCCCTCAGACAAGGCTAGTTGTGCCAAGAATTTAATTGTAAATCATGATGGAAAATAAGTATTTGGACACCCACGAACAAGCACATCACGCTTTCGATAGATAGAGAGAGCGCTAAAATTAACATACGAGTAAACTGGATCAGTCCATTTACTTTGTTCAGAGGCTCTTTGGCCACATCCCACTTGTCTGTGTTTACATTTTTGTGCAGTGCTTTCTTTACGTGTTTCAAACTGGGCTTACAAATGGTATTGAATGACAAATATATATCTATTAAATGAACTTGCAAATATCTGCAGTTATAAATCATATAAATCCTAACCCTCATGTCTTTTGATGTTGCTTTCCTATCTGATCAACAGCGATCACGATGATGAGGTGGCCAGTCTGGCATCATCCTCAGGAAATTGTGGCTCTCGAGCATCGCACAGGCTACCGGTAAAGGACTGGAAAACCTCACCTCGCAGCTCGCCCAAACTCAAGCGCAAGAACAAGAAAGATGACGGGTGAATTGCTTTTAATTCTTGCACAAGTTTGACTTGCAAAGTGCAAAATGTTTAGGTGTAAAGAATCTTTTTTTGTCTATTTCAACTTTAATCATTTTTCCTTTCCTGTTTTCTTCCTATTTAAACCTATTATAAGTATTATAAGCTAAACGTGGTTTAATGTACTAAAGCAGTGACCTAGGAACACCAGACTTTTTTTCCAGTTACTACACCTCATTAGTAATCTGTACTGCTGAAATGATGAACGTGTTGTCCAAAGGGAAGATACTTATAGGGAAGATGAAGCTTGATATAAAATTGATTGCCTTCCCTTTGGACCACATGTTTGTCAGGTCAGTAGTAGAAGCTACTTATGACCAGTAGTAATTAAGAGAACGTTAGTGAGTTTAGTGTTATTTGGTCCTTGTTTTAGGACATTAAACCAAGCTTTCTTAAGCTTTGTTCAGACTCTGTAGGCTCACGCAGCATTTGAACTAGCAGACCACAATCAGCTGAACACGGTAAAATGTCAGTGTCATGGTGCTTTAGATATTTTACCATGCTGGAGGTGTAACCTCCTTTACACAACAGATCTACTTTCCACAAATATTGTATTTAGCCTTTTCGTTTAGTCTCAAACCGGAGCTAAACTTTTGATGGCCATCTTCCTCTACTGTCTAACCGAGCGTATCAAAACAAAATCACATGATGACGTACGTGATGACATGTCCCACCGGTCCGGGATAGATGCCTATGTATTACAGATGTATTTTCTAACCGCGACCATGACTGTATAGAATAATGCGTTAGTAGGAATTTTGGAATGGTGTCGAAAACCAACTCTAATCATGTTATAGTTAAATTTGAGTATTAAAGAACCAACATTTCCCAAGTGTGTTAACTAATCAATGTTGTTTCCTTGTTAGCGAGTCCTCCCAGTCCAGGCAGGTGGATAGTCAGGTGAGAACACTGCTCTTGTGCTTCATTTAATGTAGGAACTGGAATCAGCAGTTATTAAAATAGTGGTACTTGGAATAACATCTATAGTTTAAACTCTCTGAATGTTCTTCCCAGCAGTAATAGATGTTATATATAACGTACCTCATATATATAATATTCCTCATATAAATACTAAACAAAGCTCCAGCGCTACTCGTATAGCATGATCTGTGTTGGATAGTCGGTGCCCTCTTGGCCCTGAAGGTGTAAATTGTGTGGGTCTGTCTGTGTTCACTGCAGCTGAATGCAGAGGTGCAGGAGGAGCTGCTGCTGCTACTGAGGAGCCAACAGAGGGAGCTGGCCGAGCTGCGGCAAAATCAGCAGGAACTGTTGCAGAGGCTCATGGGTCACATGGATGCTGTGCAGAGCTCTGTAATGGCGCACGTAGAGCACGTCCTGCTCACTCAGCAGGAACAGGAACGTATCCTTCCACTAGAGGGTGCTAATTCTGCTATTGACCATATAATAGGGACAGTTTTTGTCAGTAGGGCTGTAATGGTACACAGAAATCATGGGGAAAAAGGCAACTAAAACCCCCAAACTGCGAAAGGCTAGGTTAATTTTCATTTATTAATAACAGACAGTAGTACAAGTTACAGGTTGTTCCACCTAGTGTTGTGTAGTCCGGCCCCAAAGTAGTACCAAGTGTATTAAGCAGTAAAATGGAAATGCTGAACATACACCATAGCTCCTTTTTTTTTTTTAACATATGGGGGATGCTGTTGAATGTGTGTTAGCATGTTCCATGTGTTACCCTGCAAATGTCGATCAATGGCAATACACCATCCTTGTTTAGTCCACCTCTTGCTCTCCATTGCTGTTGACTAGGAACCTGAGATTTTCCCACAGATTTGGGGCTATATTCATAAAGATTCCTAGTGCTAAGAGATTAGGAGCAACTCTGAGTGTTAAGAATTGCTCCTAGTGATGAAATTCTTAGTCTTTGAATTGTGGGCGTTTCCCTCTTCAACTTGGGAGTAGGTCCTAGTAAAGATAAAGATTATTCATACAACATCTCAACCCCCAAAAGAGCTCCTAAAGTAAACAAAAAAAACTGTTAGGATTAGGGAGGGGGACTTTCAGGAGGCTTAGGAGTTCTCTTAAGCAGAGGAGAAAATGCCGGAAAGACGACGTGGCAGCAGAAATGTTCTCCAAACACTGAATAACAATGAGTCAGTCAAACCCTCCTGCTATTAGATAGTGCAGGAATAATGTTTGTGGTTGACCTTATTCTTCTGCTAAATGTCTAGATGTTATAATAGATACCCTCACATCTCCTGCCCACTGCAACAATGTCGTAACGCTCGAAATTAATACGAACATTACATACGAACCAACCCCACCACTTAAACAGACATGGCAGCAGTCTGTAACTGAAAAGAGCAGAGCTGCATTTTATCCAGTTCAGAGACTGGATGATTGGCTGTGTTTGACAGCCAATCACAGTCTTCAAAAGAATTTGTCATATTTAGAAAGCAGATCACTATCCTGCATCCTCACTAAGATAAGTTTTTGTCTTTCCTGGCTCAGTGTTACTTGGAACACCTTAAGCTAAAACTTTCTAGTTTTACGAGCTATCTCTCTAAGAGGATTCTTAGAATCTCTATGAATGCAGCCCCTGGTTTTTAAGAAATGAGTTTTCCAGCTCATGTGTGTAATTTGAACTTGCCATAGTGTGACGGACTCTGTCAGTTGCCAGTCAGCTTGAGCTAAGCCTAACTTGGCATGTTGCTGAAATTGTTGCTTAACGGTTTAAAGTTTCTGTGCGTGACTTTGCATTGCTTCTGCATTACTGTCACTAAGCTTTGCACATGGGCTACCACGCATTCTCTGTACGACTGCTTGAACAGATCTATGAAGTCCATGCCATGTCGATTTGGGGGGGAATACACGTACTGTACCACCCCTAGTTGTCAGTAACATTGCTCTTAGAGGAGTAGCCTACATGTTGGTCAGCAGAAACATGAAGGCAAATTTGTTAAAAGGAGTTAAGCTGTGGTAGGCTGTGGTAGCCTAGCGGTTAAGGTAATGGACTAGGAAACCAAAAGGTCCAGGGTTCCAATCCCACCTCTGCCCAGCTGCCACTGTTGGGTCCTTGAGCAAGTATGTGTGTATTTGTTTGTGTTTCTTAAACCAAAGTAAGTTGAGTAAGATAATGTGATTATTTTAACTGAAGGCAGACAAGCAGATGTCAAAGAAGGCCAAGAAACAAGCATCAGCTATAAATTATGTTCTCTTTCAGCAGTTTTGGCTTTGTTTTATTCGGAATGTTGTTTTTACACTGCTGGGCAAAAACAGCTGGGCCAAACCCAAAATTGCAAAATCAGTGTTGTTGACAAGTAGTTGCAATTTTTTCCAGTTAGTGTTTAATGTGAGAACAAAATATTCCCTACGTGGTTCAAATCTGGACTCTGAACAGGCAAACCATGAGCATGATGGACTATCACATATTTCCAACTAATGACTAATCTCTTAAGAAAAAAAACAAGACAAACGACATATTGGATATCTGTGTGTACAAGAAGACTCTAAGTGTCTTGATGCATGCTCAATAATCCAAACTTAGAAGAGACTAACGGATTTTCTCTGTTTTCTTTATACTCCCAAAAGTTCACTGTAGCAGTAAGCAGTGGCGAGCAAATGGAGGCACCGGTCTTAGGAGTGTATTTTTTTTTAGTGCTTAGTGCCCATGATTTGTTGTTGGAACCTTTAAAAGCTTTATATTTAGCAATTTTAGGTAAACTTGTTTGGATGTGCCTTAGTTTTGTAACTGATCTGAAATGTCTCAATGTGCCTTTAAACTGATCTTCAAAACTGCATTTGTAGATACGTGCAGGTAACCTCATACACGCACTGTAATCTGCTCAGATTTTGCTTCATATTCAAATTCATATTACAAATACATTTTGTGTTTATAATGACTCCTGATGGTGCCTTTGCCGAACATGAATTTTAAACAGCAGCTGGTTTTTAAACCTTGACTCACCACTGTGTGTCAGAAAGAAGAATGGAGAGAATAATAGCAGAGGGACACGCACATAGCCAGCAGCTCCAGGAGCACTTGGTTCAGCAGTTGGCCCACACCTTGAGCACTACGCTGTCCAATCGGCTGGACAAAGTGCTGCGTGAGGAGCTGAAGAAGACCGTTCCACAGAGTAAGAACTGAGTTAGCCATTACTATGCACTATTTGACATGGTGGTGGAACTAACTTCTGTTTCCAGCATAAATGTAAGGTTTATTTACTGATGATAACTAAATGAAACCAGTTTTTGGGCTGAATAACCTCTTTATTAAGGAAAAGAGATGTACTGTTTGTTCTTGATTTTGAAATTAATTATGGCAGTTCTCTGAAGGGGGTGTGCGATGTGTGTCGTGTAGGATCATACAGTGGTATCTCGGTTCGCCTCGGTAATTCATTCCAGTCCTGAATCGAAAACAACAAATACTGAGCAAATTTTTCCTGTAGTAGTAATAATAATAATAATAATAACTGAGGGGTTCACATAGTGTTTGGTAGAGCAGTCTTTATTGAATCATACCATAGCCTATCGTAAGTAATAAGTAAGTGGATGTATAAAGCACCTACGTTATCCTACAGTTGGCCAAAATCATTAACACAAAGCTTATGTTATAGGGATGCACCGATATTGAATTTCTTGGGCCGATACGATAACCGATGTTTAGCACATTATTGTGGGCAATTTCGATGTTAAGAAACGCTAATTTGACGTGTTTGCATTTGAAAAACGTTCACATTATCATCCATATATGAACTGTTAAAAACAGGATCAGTAATTCATTTTTAGCAATAATAATAATAATAATAATAATAAGCAATACAACAGTTAAATCAGACATGACGATTACCTTCCTTTAAAGAGGTAAGAATATTTTTAGCGTTGAATTGGTACAGGCAGCAACAAGAACAATTAATTGTGTAAGAACGCTTACAACTGAGATGCTCCAAGAACGAATATAGCTGCATGCCTAACTATACAGTCAGCAACATCAGACATGAGTAACAGCCAAAAGAAAAAACAAAAAATATTCATATGAAAATATATAATAAATATCTGTTATAATATCGGCTACAGTTCTAATATCGGCCACCGATATACTGTATCGTGCATGACTATTATTTTATAGTAGTGTTGAAAAATCTCATGTATTTTAATGAGTTATGGATTGGAAGTGAAAAGTAAAAGCAAAAGGCTTACTCCATTTGTGAACTCTGGGTGCTAGCATAGCTGCTAAACTAACTGCTGCCTGTGTATCTTTTCAGTTTCCTTTCAGTTGGCTCTTATAACTAACCTTTTTAGGACTCATGGAGACTTATTTGCACTAAGAGTACAGTACTGTAGATGTGAAAATAAAGAAAAACAAAATTCACAGAGCAGAGGTCTTCAGTGTGCAAGGGCTATTGTGAAACTGCATCACAAGTGTACTGAATTGTGAATCATGAATCGAGTTTCAGCAAGTT
>JAJAGP010004988.1:0-39798 GCA_025084515.1 Ancistrus triradiatus | reverse complement strand
AGCTGCTTCCGTCATCAGCTCCAGCCCCATCATACCCGGGTCACTTAATGTCGATGTGCATACTTCACATTCTATTCGAACTTTGACTCCATGACTGTAGTTTCGCTCATAGATTTACCATCTACGCCGCCCAAGGAGGTTGGGTCCCTTTTTGAGTCTTGGTCCTCCCAAGGTTTCTTCCTAGAACTAAAGAGTTTTTCCTTGCCACTGTCGCCCTAGGCTTGCTCAATTTGGGATTGGTCGTAGTTATTAGGTGATAATATAAACTTGTCAAGTTGCTTTGAGACAATGCTCCATTGTAAAAAGCGCTATATAAATAAATCTGACTTAACTTGACTTGACCTCAGATTTCACACTGGACCAAGCCTGCCAAATTTTGTGGCCGTAGGTTGAAAACCGACTGAGTTATGTTCATTGGCTCGCCAGCGGCCCCAGTGCCCAGCCGGGGTTCTCTGGGGCCTTATGGGCGTCACACGTCACCTCAGATTACACCCAGGACCAAGCCTGCTGAATGATTTGGCCATAGGTCAATAACTGACTGAGTTACAGTCATTGGCCCGCCAGGGGTCCCAGTGCCTTCATGGATCACGTCACCTCAGATTGCAGCCGTGATTAACCCTGCCAAATTTCGTGGCTGTAGGTCGAAAACTGACTGAGTTGCGCTCATTGGCCCGCAAGGGGCCCCAGTACCCAGTCGGGGTCCACAGGGGTCCCATGGGCATCACATGTCACCTCAGATTGCACCCGGGACCAAGCCTGCCAAATTTCATGGCTGTAGGGCAAAAACTGTCCTGCCAGGTACCTCTGTGCCCTCTGTGTTACTATGCAAACAATGGCTCTCATACGTGTCAGAAGAGCTGATCCAAGCCATTCTGTGTGAATGACAGCTGCTCAGTGGGTTGGCTTGGCCTGCATGTGCCTGTGTGTGTGTGTGTGTGTGTGTGTGTGTGTGTGTGTGTGTGTGTGTGTGTGTGTGTGTGTGTGTGTGAGAGTGAGACAATGACAGTTACATTTCAAATCTACACAGCCATATGTTTCATGTAAAATCTCAGTTTCAGACCTCTCAAACAAACGGTCATAAGTCCAAAAATAATTAACCGATCGCTTTTCTGTAAATCTTGTGTGGGAGAGAACCCTTTGCTGATCGCTATGACAAAAAACTGTGTGGATTGATGAGAAATTGTCAGAGTTATGATAAGTTAAAAACACATGAAAATTTAGAAAAAGACAAATCAGAGTTGAAGCAATTATAATGGGGGTCAATGGGAGGAAAATCAACACCTAGTCCCGAACAAACCGTCATAACTCGAAAAATAATTTGTTGAACGATGAGATACTTTGATGTGTCATTAAGGGGAAGTATCTCTACCATTTGAAGTTTAAATGGAGTTTCTAGATGAAAGTAATTGTCTTGTAATGCGATTTACATAAGAGCTGTCTGGCCCTTTACGAGTGTAGGAGGGAGCTAGTGTGTAGTGAACAATAGTGATTAATTACAATATTTTACAGTAATGATCAAGCCTTCGTATTAAACATGTTGTTGCAAATGTAAGTAAGAAGAATCCATCTTTCATCGCGATGTGGATTTGACAAAAAAGCCTAAAAGTTATGACAGGTTGAACACAAATGAAACTTTGGAAAAAGCCTCCTCGGAGTTAAAAAAATTAACATGGCTGTCAATGAGGGAAGTTTTAGTCCCTGGTCTCAAACAAATCATCATAACTCGAAAAGTAATTTGTTTAGCGATGCAATCTTTTGAGGAATTATGAAGGGGAAGTATCTCTACCATTTGCAGTTTAAATGGAGTTTCTAGGTGAAAGTATCAGGATTTTAGAGAAGTTTGTTCAGTGAAAAAGTGAATTAATCGATTTTCCCTGAAATCTAGAGTGCACACTCTAGCTTCTGCCATATTCAATGAATGGAGTGATTTTTAAAGAGTGATAGAAAGTGATCAAAGAGTGATATCTGTCCGAAACTTGAGATGATGGGTCTCGGAGAACCCAGGTCCGGTCATGCCGAGTTTCGTGTTTGTAGCTCCAAAATTGACCGAGTTACGGCAGTTTTTTAAAAAATCCCATTCAAGTGAATGGGACATTTTTTCGCACAAATGCGAGTGTAGTGTGCGAATGCAACAACATTTCTCTTTGCTATCGACAAGCACACTTCTTCGGATCATGCCGGACATTAATATTTGGAGGAACAATAGTGTGTTGCTTGCACAACACACTAATAGTAATAATAATACTTTCGGATTTCACGACACACTAACAATACGAAGAACAATAGTATGTTGCTTGCGCATCACACTAATAAAAATAAATAGAAAGTGCAATTCCTGCAGAAGCTGCGAGTGTGTTGCGGCAGTGCGTTACCCTGCAACGCGCATCATTGACCGAGTATGTAGGTTGAAAATAGACTGTAGTCATTGGCTGTTTGTCAATATGCATACTCCCCTATGCTTGTGTTGTCGTGTAGTTGTGAAACCGATGATGCATCAGAGCAGGCTTGTGGCGTCTTGAACAGCAAAATATGCCACAATGCATTGCCATGTCGGTAAGGGCGTATGAGAGGATTCCACACTGGATGTCTAATTTCTAAAGTTATACTGTTATTGTGTCACGAAATGAAGTTAGAGCAGTTTTTTAGGTGAGAATGTAGTAGTTTAAAATTCAACTATGCGGTCAGTTTATCAGTGAAGATAAAGAGTACATAAAAAACTGATTAGCCCATTTCAGAGATGTGACGTAAAGTTATTAACATATTTATTATGCATTATGTTTATTATTTGTTCAGCCTGTATTCTAAATATGAGTTGTGTGATATAAATAGAAGTTCAGAATTAAATTCCCTTGTAAAACCAGATGTCTTTGGTGCTTTCTTATGTTTGGGAAACTCTTCATTGATGCTTAAATGCGATTGGTCCGTTGTTACACGTACATTAAAGTATTGAAAGGACAGTAAAAGATCGGAGCACGTGTTCCACTACTGACAGGCTTTATACAAGATGTTGTAGTATTTTATGTAGGTGTAAAAAGCAAAAAGTGTTCTGTCCATACCCAAATATGCTGCTGTTCCAATTGCAGAATAGCCGAACTGCGTGCTCCATTCATCTGGAGAATGTACTCGCAATTATAACTTCCTACTCCAGACATAGGAAATATGCAAGTCTGAACCTGGCGTACTTGGTATTCAGAAACAGCCCTAGTGTCATCTTTACTGCGTTAGATATTAATCTCTATATAATTCTGTCCTGTCGATGTCCTGTAGCGACGCCGTAATGATCAAACCTTCAAGTCTCACGTACTTCCGGGTTTTAACACAGAACCGAACAGCGCTGCAGCAGTGAAACATTTAAAGGGATTTAGCGCTGTCGTTGTTAGATGTTCTGCTGTCGTTTCTGATTTTGCGCTGTTGTAGTAAATATAGTGCTGTCAGTTCATACTAAGGGCTGTACTTTCAGCTCCGAACTGCCGTTGTGTGTTTTAGCGAGCTCTGTGTCTGTGGGCGTGGCCTGCATGTGTGTGTGAATCGGACAGCGGAACCCCTCTGTCCTCTGCCTTCTTTCATGTGAAGTCTGTGTGAGAGCTGTCAAACAAACGGTCATAACTCAAGAAATAATTTGTTGACCGACGAGATATTTGGATGTGTTATGAAGGGGAAGTATCTCTACCATTTCAAATGGAGTATCTAGGTGAAAGTATAATGATTTGACACACGTTTGTTCCGCGAAAAAGTGAGTGAATGTACAAGTGTACAATGTCAGTTTCAAGCGATTTTGGACCTCTCAAACAAATGGTCATAACTTGAAAAATATGTAACCAATCAATTATCTGAAAGGTTTGTGTGAGAGAGGACCCCTTGGGGATTGCTACGATATAAGATGGTGTGTATTGACGAAAAAGTCTCAAAGTTATATCAGGTTAAACACAAATGAAACTTAAAATTAACATAGCTGTCAATGAGGGAAGTTTCAGTCCCTAGTACCGAACAAATCGTGATAACTCAAAGTAATTTGTTTAGCGATGCAATGTTTTGATGAATTATGCAGAGGAAGTATCTCTACCATTTGCAGTTTAAATGGAGTTTCTAGGTGAAAGCATCAGGGTTTTAGACACGTTTGTTCAGTGAAAAAGTGCATTAATCGATGTTCGCTCAAGGCTAGCGTGTGCACTCTACATAGTGGCATAGGCACTAATAATAATAAACGGAATAATAATACTTTCAGATAACAATAGTGTGACTGCCTATATAGGTAATCACACTAATAATAATAATAAGAAAAATAAGACTTTCGGACAACAATAGTGTGATTGCCTATATAGGCAATCACACTAATAATAAGAGATGTGCATTTCCTGAAGAAAATACGAGTGTAATTGCAATGGTTGACCCTGAACCTACCCAAGTGATCCCATGGGGATCACATGTCACCTCAGATTGCACCCGAGGCCAATCTGCCAAATTTCATGGCCATAGATCGAAAACTGTCTGAGTTACGGTCATTGACATGCCAGGGGGCCCAGCTGAGGTCCACAGGGGCCCTATGGGCATATCATCTCACCTCAGATTGCACCTGGGACCAAGACTGCCGAATTTCGTGGCCATAGGTTGAAAACTGACTAAGTTACAGTCATTGGCCCACCAGGGGCCCCAGTTCCCAGCTGGGGTCGACAGGGGCCCAATGGGCATCACATGTCATTTCAGATTTTGCACCCGGGACTAAGACTGCCGAATTTCTTGACTGTAGGTCGAAAACTGACTGAGTTATGGTCATTGGCCCATCAGGGGCCCCAGTGCCCAGCCGGGGTCCACAAGCGCCCCATGGGCATCACATGTCACCTCAGATTGCACCCGTGACCAAGACTGCCAAATTTCATGACCGTAAGTCGAAAAACTGACTGAGTTACAGTCATTGACCCGTCAGGGGCCCCAGTGCCCAGCCAGGGTTCTCTGGGGCCGCAGGGGCATCACATGTCACCTCAGATTGCACCCGGGAACAAGCCTGCCGAGTTTTGTGGCCGTAAGTCCACAACTGACTGATTTATTGGAATTGGCCCGCCAGGGGCCCCAGTGCCCAGCTGTGGTCCACAGGGGCCCCATGGGCATCACATTTCACCTCAGATTGCACTCGGGACCAAGCGTGCCAAATTTCGTGGCCGTAGGTCAAAAACTGACTGTGTTATAGGAATTGGCCCGCCAGGGGCCCCAACTGCCCAACTGGGGTCCTCAGGGGCCCTATGGACATCACATATCACCTCAGATTGCACCTGTGACCAAGCCTCCTGAGTTTCGTAGCCCTATGTCAAAAACTGACTGAGTTATGATTCGTTAATTTTTGGCCCATTCATTTCCTATGGGAAAATTGGAACTTTGCAGTCCGACCGGAGAGCCCTATACAAGCACACCATCCCCGACCCAACCGGACGCGACGTCGCTGGAACGGGGTCGATATCTCGAAAGCTGCGACAGTTGATTTCCTGACAAAAACATGGAATAAGAAGAAGAAAAAGAAGAAGAAGAAAAATAAGACTTTCGGTTAACAATAGTGTGATTGCCTATATAGGCAATAATATTTGGAAGAACAATTATTGTGTTGCTTGCGTGACTCACTAATAAGCATGAGGATAATAGTAACAGCAGAAATACAAGAACCAAAGCAAACACAGCAAACCAAAAGTACAAAGCAGAGCTGAAGGATTAATGAAAAGGCTGAATGAAAAGGGGAAGGCGAAGCTAGTGGTAGATGACCGAAGAAAGTGGAATTTCTTCAGCTTGCCTGCTCACTAGGGGAGATATGCTCCCCATTTCCATTTCCAAGTTATAGGGAGCTATAAAGTTTTTATAATCTTAAATCTTCAGGACCTGATGGGTTCACAAAATAATTATCCAGAGAAATCTCTTCTCACTCCAATTTTGCTCCGGATGTTTGCTCTCAGCCTACATTAATATCCAGTGCCAATATCTCACTGCTGCTTAAAAAAATATAAAGACCCCATCCTTTGTAGTAGCTATGAATGGACATCACTTTTTAATGTAGACTTTAAGATCTTGGTTAAGATCCTTGCCCATCACTTCCAATGGGCCCTCCCAGACCTAATGGCAAACTGGCTTTATTCAAGGGAGACATGACCTTCCAGAGGCCCCAGTGCCCAGTCGGGCACCTGAAGGGTCCCAAAGGCATAACAGGTCACCTCAGAAACTCAGGTGCCACATGTTAATCGCTTGTCACCTCAGGGTGTATCCAGGATCAAGCCGACCTATAGTGGGGCAAAAATGTATTTAGTCAGAAAGGCTGTTTAACATTCTTTACTCTCACCTTTTGCTTCCCCCAAGGTTGTCTATTGATGCCAAGAAGGCTTTATGTGGCTGCTGCCCCAGGTTCATATCCTGGATTCCCCTTTTGTACTCAGCTTCAACTGCCATAGTTCTCACCAATGGGATGCCCTTGGTCAATTTTCTCTTCTGCATGGAACAAGACAGGGCTGCCCTCTATCCTGTGTTGTTTAATTTGGCCATCAAACCTCTGACCACCCATAACTTTCCTTAAACTTCCCATAGACTTTCTTTATATGCTGAAGATCTCATCTTACACATTTCCAAACCCACCTTTTTTGCTTCCTTCATATACTAAACACATTTCAACAATTCGCTTCGCTCTGTACCTGAGCATGTTAGTTCCGTTTTTGAGCCGTTGGCACCTCTTAGCTCCTTACCTGAGCCGTTAACATTGCCTAATAGCTCCGTGCCTAATAGCTCCGTACCTAAGCTGTTAATGTCGTTTAGCTCAGTATGTAAGCATGAAATGCTATCTAGCTCTGTACCTGATTACGTTGACTCTGTACCTGAGTTCGAAGTATTGTTTGTTTCTGTACCTGAGCACCTTGTGTCTCTTAGTTCCATACCTAAGCAAGCCACCTAGCTCTGCATCGGTGTCTGCCCCACTGCGTAGCTCCCTGTCTAAGCCGTTAGAGCTGTTAAGCTTGGTATCTGAGCACGACACGGCACCTAATTTCAGACCTGTACAAGACGTGACTCTCAGCTTGTTTTTGGAGGCAGTTGCGCTGACCCCTGAGCCCGGACATTTGCGCCGACCGCTGTGCCATGGACATTTGCGCTGTATACGTCAGCGCCTGTGCCAGTTACGAGGAAGTTCGTGCCTGTGCCTGCATCGAGGAGATCAGTTTCAGAGACTGTCCAGACACCTGTCCAGAGGTCACCCATCCAAGGGTCTGTTCAGAGATAAAAATAATTAGAGTTCGAATGGCGGTCAATCCAGCTATTGAGGCTACATTCCACCTTGTGGACAAAGTTGGTGTTACAGCAGACTTCAGCCACCTTCAGGCAATAATAGCTGTGGATAACAAGTGACAAGCAGGCAATACCACTTTATGTACTTAATATGGGTCCCTCCTGTGGTTCAAGATACAGTGTGGTGTGAGTGTTGCACCTAGATTCGACATGGTGGGGAATGGAATTGGCAACACATATAGGGTTATTCTTGCAGCTCTATAAGGATAGGTTCGAAACCCTCTTCAGTGTTTTCCTGAGTGTTAGTGGGACAATCCCTGTCTGAGTAGGCATTTATCTTGGCTTGCAAATCTTGGGTGCGTCTGATGTACAGATATACAGCTCTGCAAGTTATGAGATATCCTAGGCCAATAGTGAAGGCCAAAATGGTGTCGGCGACTGACCAACAATAGGTGAGTGGTGGTAATGGGTAGGATCATAATCCAAACTCTATGAGGAGGGAGTCCCCTAAGAATGTAGGTTGTTTGGGACACCCCCCACTAGGGTAATGGTAGTCAGTCGTTAATCGCCACGTGCCATTTGGCTTTACCACTGGCCAGAATGGAGCAGGGCAGGTGCTATAACAGGGCCGGATCATGCCCTTTTCCAAACCCTTTTCCAAACGATTGTCAATGATTTCCTGCACTGGTTCATATGATGCCGACGATGTACTGACACACATAAGGGGGATGTGCACCAGAGACTGTCGGAATACGCGCCGTGTGGATTGTGGTTAGTCCACAGTCTAGGGAATCTTGGGCGAATGAGTTGCGATACTTGATAAGGATCTCCCTCAGTTTGTCGCACTCTTGATCACTCTGTAGGGTGTCAGCTTCATTTAGTACTAGCTCGATTTGAGATGCAAATTCAGGGTACGGTTCACTGTTTAGTTCAGGCGGTGTTGCCATTGACCCCCCTGAATTGGTTTTTGTTGACGCCCAAGTTGTTTTGGGTACAGAATCGATAGATAGGACGAAAACAGACTGCAGAGTCCTTAGTTTGCCATCCGTTAGGTGAACTTGCCAGGCCGAGTTGTTCTCAATCAGGGTTGAAAAGATTGTGATCGCTCTAGCTGGTTTCGTGTACACTACTTTCGATTCAGGCTGCTCAAGGAGCAATGGACGGGGAATAGTTCCTATCACTGGGGTTCTGCTAAAAATTGTGGAATTTTGTGCTAATGAGCCAACCCAGAGTGGTGGCTTTGGATATTGCTATGTTATCTGTGTTAGCATTATGTACCAATAGGGGGACCGACCTTGCATGCAATTCCATGATAGGGTAGAATCTATGGACAGGCCTAAGTTGAAAAAGTTGGGTGACGGTTGAAAAACAGCCAAAGAATGACTCGGGCATTGGCCCAGTCAGATGCTCAGCCATATTGACAAATCCTTTGTCTCAGCAGGTGCAATGATGCCCTGCTCATTTTTCACCTGGCAAGCTTCGGGTATGGTCTGTCTTGAGCTCCCATTTTCAGGGTCTGGGCATTCACTATCTTCCTGAGCTTGGGTCAAGGACCAGAGGACGTTATTAATTGTGTCTACATGGGGATCTAGTCTAACTAGAAAATCACTACCAATGTAAACAGCATGTGGGAGGTTTCGGCACAGATGCCATCAGGAGTTTTGGTCACATGTGGTACCGGGACATGGGGAAACCGACAAAAACCTTTTGCATTCACAATCTGTGGACAGTACTCATTTGCAGCATCAGGCTTGGTCAGAGAACACAAGAAGGTGTCTCGTTGTTCCAGTAATTTGCCCAGTAGTTTCAACATCATCAGTCGTACACTGTACACTCAACGAGCTGTTTGGTGTAGGAATGGTAGTTCTGAGTACGTGACACTGCGACCCCACATCGAGTGGATGGGAGATGGGCAGAGGTTCGCAGACCTGGGTCCAATTTCTTAAACATTTGTGGACAATTAAATATTCGAACCGGTTTAGTAGGTCTTTGCCAAGGAGAATCAGGACAGTTTCAAGCGGGGACACATGTATCGGGTGAACCACACTCATCAGTCCAATAGTGAGGTGGATCAGGGCCATTGACCATATGGTAATGCCAGTGTGAGAGTATGGTTGTATGTCGAGAGAGCAGGTGTGTAACTGCAGTTCCTGGTTAGCTTGGTGGGCTGTAGCCCTCACCCGATTGACAAGGGTAGCTGACATTAGGGTGATGTCAACTGCCATGTCTAAGAGGGTGGTGGGAATGTAAAATTTTCATGCCACCCCCTTCTCAGTTAATGGACATAGGACGTTGTAAAAAGACAGCTCTTCAGGAATGGCTGGAGCATCTTCCCGAGGACAGTTTCCCTTGGGGTCTAACTGGACTACTAACACAGCACTAGGGGAATCGGTTTCTCACCCCCCTGTGGTGGCTGATCAGGTACAGTGGGGCAAAAAAGTATTTAGTCTGTGACTCTGCACCTGATGCCATTGGGGCCCCTGCAGTCCCTGACAGGGCACATAAGCCCCTGTCAGGTTAATGAAAGTATTTAAGTCAGTTTTCAACCTATATTCGTAAAAATACAGTGGGGCAAAAAAGTATTTAGTCAGCCACTGATTGTGCAAGTTCCCCTACTTTGAAAAATGAGAGAGGTCTGTAATTTCCATCATAGGTACACTTCAACTATGAGAGACAAAATGAGAAAAAAAAATCCAGGAAATCACACTGTAGGATTTTTAAAGAATTTAATTGCAAATCATTGTGGAAAATAAGTATTTGGTCACCCAAAAACAAGCAATATTTCTGGCTCTCACAGACTTGTAACAACTTCTTTAAGAAGATCTTCTGTCCTCCACTCGTAACCTGTATTAATGGCAGCTGTTTGACCTTGTTATCTGTATAAAAGACACCTGTAAACATCCTCAAACAGTCAGACTCCAAACTCAACCATGACCAAGATCAAAGAGCTGTTGAAAGACACCAGGAAGAAAATTGTAGACCTGCACCAGGTTGAGAAGGGTGAATCTACAATATGCAAGCAGGTTGGTGTGAATAAATCAACTGTGGGAGCAATTGTAAGACATGCAAGACCATTGATAATCTCCCTTGATCTGGGGCTCCACACAAGATCTCATCCCGTGGGATCAAAATGATCATGTGAACGGTGAGCAACAATCCCAGAACTACACGGAGGGACCTGATGAATGACCTGCAGAGAGCTGGGACCAAAGTAAAAAGGCTACCATCAGTGACACACTACGCCCGAGAAGGACTCGGATCCTGCAGTGCCAGGCGTGTCCCCCTGCTTAAGCCAGTATATGTCCAGGCCCATCTGAAGTTTGCCAGAGAGCATATGGATGATCCAGAAGAGGATTGGGAGAATATCATGTAGTCAAATTAAACCAAAATAGAACTTTTTGGTATAAAAACTCAACTGGAGGAAAAAAAAGGATGCTGAGTCGCATCCAAGAACACTATACGTACTGTGAAGCATGGGGGTGGAAACATCATGCTTTGGGGCTGTTTTTCTGCAGAGAGGACAGGACGACTGATCCGTGTTAAGGGAAGAATGAATGGGTCCATGTATCGTGAGATTTTAAGCCAAAATCTCTTTCCATCAATGAGAGCATTGTAGATGGAACATGGCTGGGTCTTCAAGCATGACAATTATCCCAAACACACCGCTTGGGCAACGAAGGAGTGGCATTTCCGTAAAAAGCATTTCAAGGTCCTGGAGTGGCCTAGCCAGTCTCCAGACCTCAACCCCATAGAAAATGTGTGGAGGGAGTTGAAAATCCTTGTTGCCCCAAAACATCACTGCACTAGAGGAGATCTGCATGGAGTAATGGGCCAAAATACCAGCTATAGTTTGTGCAAACCCGGTGAAGACTTACAGGAAACGTTTGACCTTTGTCATTGTCCACAAAGGGTATGTTACAAAGTATTGAGTTGAACCAAATTTATTGACCAAATACTTATTTTCCACCATAATTTACAATTAAATTCTTTAAAAGTCCTAAAATGTGATTTCTTGGATTTTTTTTCTTATTTTGTCTCTCATAGTTTGAAGTGTACCTATGATGAAAATTACAGACCTCTTTCATTTTTCAAAGCAGAAGAACTTGCACAATCAGTGGCTGACTAAATTCTTTTTTGCCCCACTATAGGTCGGCTTGATCCTGGATACACCTTGAGGTGACAAGCGATTAACATGTGGCACCTGAGTTTCTGAGGTGACCTGCTTTGCCTTTGGGACCCTTCAGGTGCCCGACTGGGCACTGGGGCCTCTGGAAGGTCATTGACCATAAATCAGTTAATTTTTGATGTATGGATATGGAATTAAATATGCTTGTTTCTTTGAACAAGCTGCGGTGACACATGATGCCTTTGGGGCCCTTGACATCCCCGACTGGGCACTGGGCCTCCTGCAAGGTCATAGACCATAACTCCTGGTGACCTACAGTCACGAAATTGTGCACGCTTGGTCCCGGATGCAATCTGAGGTGACCTGTCATGCCCATGGATCCCCTGACGGCCCTGACTGGGGCCCCTGGCGGGTCACTGACCGTAACTAAGTCAGTTATGAACCTACCTCCACAAAATTTGGCAGGCTTGGACCAGGGTGCAATCTGAGGTGACATGTGATGCCCCTTAGAGCCCCGGCTGGGCACTGGGGCCCCAGGCTGGTCATTGACCATAACTCAGATGGTTTTCAACCTACAGCCGCAAAATTCGGCAAGCTTAGTCCCGGGTGCAATTTGAGGTGACATGTGATGCCCCTGGGGCCCCTGAGGGTACCGGCTGGGCACTGAGGCCCCTGGCAGGTCATTGACCATAACTCAGTTGGTTTTCGACCTACAGCCACAAAATTTGGCTGGCTTGGTCCCAGGTCCAATCTGAGGTGACATGTCAAGTTTTTGTGGTCCTTGACGTCCCCGACTTGTCACTGGGCCCCCTGGAAAAGTCATTGAATGTATCTCAGTCAAGTTTAGACCTACCGTTTTGTAGTTCAGCAGGCTTGGTCCCAGGTGCACCCTGAGGTGACACCCTGGAAAAACAATGACTACAGTTCAGTCAGTTTTTGACCTACATACTCGGTCCATGATACATGTCGCGGTTTCTTCAGGAACTGCACTTTCTAGTTATTATTATTATTATTATTATTATTATTAGGTTTATTGTTATTGGTTATTATCACTGTTGTTGTTGTTTATCTTTGATGCTTTACTTTGTGCTGTGGAAGGACTTTTATAAATAAACTGTCTGGTTGCTGGAATTCTGCATTCGCCTGCTCACCTTGACCGAGTCCTAACAAACTCCCCTCAAAAGGGATGAAAATAACTTATACGAGAGCCTGAGCAAACAAGTACCTGACTTCTGGCACCACAGGACCCCACTTCTGAAATCAAAATTTTTAGCAATTATTTTCCTAATTGGGTTCAATTACAACCTTCTGACCCTCAGGGTTGTGGAGAAGCCATCCTTCAATGAGCTTGGGTGATAATTAAAGAAACAGACACACTCTAGTTGTCAGGTTCTTAACTCATCCACTTTATTCTTTCCAGAACAATATATACTCTTCTGTAAGGTTTCTAATGCTACCCATAAAGGTAAAGAACGAGTCAACCTGCTTACTCTTTTACAAAAAAGGGCAGAAATCGGAAATAGCTCCACAATTAACCCCTCAGTTTTCATCTGCACCGCTTGCTCATTGTGTGGTTTTAATTTAAATACGATAAACAGCAGTGCAGTCATAAATCACCATGGAAGCTGAACAGTCAAGTTGCTATTTCTGTTAGTCACACAAAGAACAAAAAAAATCAGTGGGATGGCAATCAGGTGTGAGTGGGCATCCTGTATTATGTGAAGAACAGAGAGCTATCATAGCCTTCTCTTCACAACACATGTTGGTGGAAATGTATCATGGGATGAACAAACGAGATATCTGAGGACCTCAGAAAAAGAGTTGTTGATGCTCATCAAAATGGAAAAGGTTACAAAATAATTTCTAAAAAGGAAGACTGTGTACAAATTCAAGACCATTGTTACCGTCCCCAGGAGTGGTCGACCAACAAAGATCACTCTAAGAGCAAGGTGTGTAATAGTTGGCGAGGTCACAAAGGACCCAGGGTAACTTCTAAGCAACTGAAGGCCTCTCTCATGAGTTCATGAGTCCACCATCAGAAGAACACAGAACAACAATGGTGTGCATGACAGGGCTGCAAAGAGAAAGCCACTGCTCTCCAAAAAGAACATTGCTGCTCATCTGCAGTTTGCTACAGATCACGTGGACAAGCCAGAAGGCAATTGGAAGAATGTTTTGTGAATAGATGTGGACAGACCATAAGAACCTTATCCCATCTGTGAAACATGGTGGTTTTAGTTCTATGATTTGGGCCTGTTTTGCTGCATCTAGACCAGGACAACTTGCCATCACTGATGGAACAATGAATTCTGATTTATATCAGAGAATTCTAAAGGAAATTGTTAGGACATCAGTCTATGAACTTAATCTCAAGAGAGGGTGGGTCATGCAGCAAGACAACGTCCCTAAGAATAAAGTTTTGGAATTGCCAAGTCAAAGTCCTGACTTTAATCCAATCAAAATGTTGTGGAAGGACCAGAAGCAAGCATTTAATTTGAGGAAACCTACCAACATCCCAGAGTTGAAGCTGTTCTGTATGGAGGAATGGGTTAAAATTTCTCCAAGCCAGTGTAGCGTGATCGCTGTATCTCCCTCTCTTTACCTTCTTCCCCCAAGTCATAAAACTTTACAGCATCTTGGAATGCAATGGCCCCTTTTGACAGGATCTTACCCCACCACGTGAAGACCCAACATCTGGACAAGACTCTGGCTTAACAGGCCAGATAAACAACCTTTTTCCTCAAAACAACAAAAGAAGCTTTAGACATGGCCAAGCCCAGATAACCTGTGCATCTCTCCATCATAAAATAAACCGATGTGTGGTTTTAAAAGGAATTATGAGTCCACCCTAGACTCAACCTTCCCAAGAGACATCTCCCCCAATTTCTCCATAGGAAAGCAAACATGCTTCCACCTAGGTTGCGTTTACGACCTCTCAGCCTGGCGCCAGAAAGACAGCCCTGGATTTATGACACCAAGAAATTATCAAGCTTTTGTTCTGAGACAAACTTTAATAATTGTATTCAACTTTTTCTGGGAACAGATTATCTTCATCGAAACCTTTTAATTACATAACAAATGATTTTTTTGCTTCATGATGAGTCCAAACACGCCCATACGCATCGCACCCCCATTATAAACACACGTATGTGCATGTACTGATTGATATGCATTTCGTATCTACTTGGTTAATGTTTTAATATAATGATCTTTTTGTTTTGATACTTAGTGATCCCGTTTGAGTATGATTAGAAATAACAGCTTTTGCCTATGTGTACCGATCGCTCGGGGTTTAATACTGTTCATACTTATAAAGAACCAAAATGAAGTTATTTAGAATGTACTGTTTACTACATCTTGTATCGATCGTATTATGTGTTTAAAGGTATAGTACATGTATGTGCTGTAGTTAGAATGCTTTAAAGATGTTCTAGTTTATCAATTCAAGGTGCTTTTGATCATCTGAACCTTACAACGATGTCTGCATCTAAACTTGTAACTTTGAGGATTTTTTTTGGTTATTATGTGATACTTTTAATCTCTTTTAGATATGTAGGAATATTATTAATCCAAGTTAGAACGTCTGTCGATCATATGGTGAAATAAGACACAACCACGAGCTGGAACATTCAAAAGCAACGCCGGCAGAGCGCGTGGTGAGCTAGCTTCAAGTTTTGTGTCTTTATGTTCTTTAAGTCTTTCCTTTGTCTTTTATAGTTGTAGTTTTTCCTTTTTATAGCGCTTTTGATTATTCATTTCACTCAAGTTTTCGCGTTTATTTTAAGTTTCCTGTGTACAGCAGTCTTAAGTAGTTCGGTTTCGCTGAACTAGAAGATAGTTACCAGACCAACCAGACTCTAAGCTCTACTATTCTCGCACAATCCAAGTTTTTCCGAGTTTTTGTTGAAGCTCGTGGTGCTAGAACGTGCTCGACTCCACCTTTATCTGTGGCCAAGATAGAATCCGAGTCGCACGCCCGCAAGTCGTGGTCAAGGGACCTGTTCACCAACAGCCGGGAAGAAAGCCAAACCCTCAACACATCTGTGGTCCCACGGACCGAAGACGCGGACCAGAGGCCTATAGCCAAGATCTTACAGTCCACCAAACAGGAGCATCAGAATCTGAAGATTTTTATCGCTTCCGTTCCACGTTGGACGACAGGCAGAGGCCCGGTTTCGTTCCATCTCCTTCGCGTGAGCCTCCACAAAGCAATCGGCAAGTACCACTGTTGTGGCTGTTCTGGGTCCCTGATTTCTCGTACTTTGCGTTTTTAAGCTAAAACCACGCTTCAACATAGACTTATTCACGCCTAAGTAACTTTTACCATACTATCCACATTCAACGTAATTAAGGTTACCAGTAACATTGCAATGTTAGTAATTATTGCGTGACCGATAAGTTACATAGTTTCTGGTTTCTGATTTTATTACTGTAATGTGTACGCTTGCCATTATTCCCTGTTCTCCATACTGTGATATATACATGTTCATCGTCATTTTATGATTTTAACTCTGTGATACACTCGTTATTATATTAGATAATCTGTTGGTATTGCCTTGTTTGTAGTTAATAAACTTGTTTATAAACCTTTTGAATTTGCTGCCTGGTGTGAGAGTTCATTCATTCAAAGGTCGAGAAATATACTTTGAATTCACTATTCAGACCTAGTCTGATCAAGTTTGTTGTTCCCTTCTAACTGGTTTCCAGATCTACCAGTAAAGTATTTATATTTATAATAAAAGATTTGGTGGTGCCCCTTTCTATTAATTAATTAATTATATATTTATATAATTTTAATTAATAAAGTTTAATTAAAATTAATCCAATTAAAGTGTAGTCTTAGTTTGTTACACCAGTGTGCAGGACTGATCAACAGTTACAGGAAATATTTAGTGGCAGCTGTTGCTGCACAGAGGGGTCACACCAGATACTGAAAGCAAGGTTCACATACTTTTGCCACTCACTTAAGTGTGTACCTTGTTCAAACAGAATTAGATCCTTGAACAATGTGTGTGCCAATGTTTTAAATATATACATTATTGTATAGTTTTAGATGAAGTCATTTATTTTGCAAAAGATCTGAGGTGTTTGGCTACTTTTCTGTGTGGTTGTGTGAATGCTGTGTAGTGTTTCGACAAAATGAACCCTATTTTAAAAATCGTGCTTAAGCAATCATGAAATTTTTTAAGTACTTTCTCTGCTGTGGTCCAACAGCTCAACTGCACTTACATACCAGTTAATGTCCATTACATTTCCTAGAAGACCGCATACATTTCTGCACTAATTTTCCACATTTTTGCTGATAACCTTCTCAGTGCACATCTTTGAACCAGTTTGCTTCATTATGACTCTGTTACATTAAAGTGCATCTTGCACGACTCCAGCTCGAAGCTCAGGAAAAGGCTTTAGAGCGTGATAGGGAAATTGAATTGATACTAGCGATACAACGTATGGAACTGGAGGTGGAATGGGAATTAAGGTTACGTGAATTAGAGCTGGAAGCCTTGAGGATTACTTCGCAGGACTCTCGTAAGTCAAGAGACTTTCTCTCTGTGCCTGCACCTTCTTCTCCAAGGTCAGTTTCCTCTGAGAAACCTGTCCCTATGCCTCGTTCAGTAAGATCCCATACTGCTAGCTCTTCTGCTCCCTCATTTGATGTGAGTAAAAATGTTACTTATGTTCCCATTTGTAGAGAGTCCAAGGTAGACACCTATTTTGGGGTATTTGAGCGCATTGCAATAGCCTTAAGTTGGCCTAAAGATGTCTGGGCTTTGCTTTTGCAATGCAGATTAGTATAGAAAGCACAAGAAGTGTGCTCTTCTTTACCATTACAGGACAGCTTGCAGTATGATAAAGTCAAAGCGACCATACTGCGTGCTTATGAACTAGTTCCTGAGGCTTACCGGCAGAAGTTCCGGAGTCTTAAAAAGTCTTCTGTTCAGACTTTTGTGGAGTTTGTGTGGGAAAAAGAAACGCTGTTTGAGAAATGGTGTCAAGCAAGCAACGCTACCGATTTACAGTCATTACAACAGCTTATTCTTCTTGAGGAATTCAAGAATTGTATGCCAGAGCGTGTTGTAGTGTACTTAAATGAAAGGAAAGTTTCTTCAGTAGCAGAGGTGGCAGTTCTAGTGGATGAGTTTGTGCTAACACACAAAACTGTCTACAAACCGGTGAGAGTGGACTCTTCAGAGTTGACAGTTGGTCACTCTAAATCTGGGTCTAGCAAGGAGAAAAACCTGTTTCATGGTTCCTGTTTTTATTGCCACAAACCAGATCATGTTATTTCAAGGTGTCCTGTTCTACAGAAGCATCAGGATAAAACAAAGCAAAGTTGTGGTAAAAGCCAAAGTGTTGCTTTGGTTAGCAATGTAAGTTCTATGGCTTTGGAACCTGCTTGTGATCTGGGGGATAAGTTCCCTGATCCTGGATATAAACCGTTTGTCTTGTCAGGAACTCTTTCCTTGGCGAATGAGGACCAGAACAAGGTCCCCATTCAAATTCTCCGAGATACTGGTGCAATGCAGTCTTTTGTACTTGCAAGTGTTCTGCCCTTCTCTGAGAAATCCTTTTGTGGGACATATGCTATTTGTAAGGGAATTGAAATGAAGTATGTGACAGCCCCATTGCATTTTGTGTACTTGTCTTCTGACTTGGTGACGGGAAAATGTAAAGTAGCGGTATGTAAATCTTTACCAGTGGATGGTATTACATTCATCCTGGGTAATGACCTGGCTGGAGATAAGGTCTTGCCAGTCTTGGAGGTGACAGAGAATGTTAGGGAGTCATCCATGGCGGATGAATTATTCTCTAAATATCCTACAGTTTTTCCTGCTTGTGTGGTCACCCGTTCTAAAGCTCATCGGGGAGAAGATGAGATTGACTTGTCAGAAACGTTTCTTGTTGAACCTGGTGATCCCAGTTCAACACCTTTGACCTCTTCTGTTGTGTTTTCTGCAGAACCTGCTCAGTGCCAATGCTCTGTTGATGTTGTTGTGAAAGAGTTGAAGGCTTATGCCAAGGAAACTGGTCTTCAGGTGGTGGAAAAAGTCCCTGAAACCGAAGTGACCCTAGTGCTCACGTTAGCCAATACCCCGGATGAAGACGAAGATCCGGAGACTTTACAGGTGGTGAATGACTCATATTTTAGTGGTCGTTTTCCTAATTCTGAAATGCTGATGAACTTGTCTTCACTGTTAGGTCATTTGCCTGATGTTCAAAGACGGGATATGGAAGCTTTGATTCTTGACTTTCCATCGGTCTTCCAGGATGTTCCTTCCTGTCTTCGAGCATGACATTATAGTTACTTCGGCAGTGCCAATTAAGCAGCATGCTTACTGTGTTAATGCAGCAAAGAGACAGATCTTTTGACAAGGGGTGGGCTATCTTTTGGAAAATGGTCTTGCAAAACCCAGTTGTAGTCCCTGGAGTTCCCCTTGTCTACTGGTTCCTAAACCAGATGGTTCTTTTCGATTTTGCACTGACTACAGACGGGATAACGCTGTAACGGTGCCAGACTCCTATCTTCTACCCAGAATGGAGGATTGTATTGATAATGTGGCACCGCTCAATTTGTAACTAAACTAGACTTTGCTGACAGGATATTGGCAAGTCCCTTTAACCCCACGTGCTTCAGATATTTCAGCTTTCGTTACACCGGATACATTTTCACAGTATACGGTTATGGCTTTTGGACTTAAAAATGCTCCTGCAACATTCCAACGTTTGATTAACGTTGTGTTTGTCAGATATCCCTAATTGGTCTGCATATCTGGATGATCTTGTGGTTTATACAGGAGATTGGCCCAGCCATGTGAAAACATTAAAAGCCATTTTTGAAAGATTTCAGAAAGCGTCTTTGACGATTGATCTAACAAAGTGTGAGTTTGCTCATGGTACCATCACTTATTTGGGTAAACGTGTAGGTCGGGGGCAAGTGTGTCCTGTGGAAGCAAAGGTGGCAGCCATTTGTAATTTTCCTGTGCCCTCCACTCAACGTGAGTTGCGGCGATTTCTTGGTATGGTCGGTTATTACCGCAGTTTTTGTAGTAATTTTTCCACTGTTGTTGCACCTTTGACGACTTTGCTTAGTCTATCCAAGTCTTTTACCTGGACACCAGCATGTCAACATGCGTTTGACAGTGTAAAAACATTTCTGATTAATGCCCCAGTGCTTGCGGCCCCAGACTTCACAAAAGCTTTTAAGCTGAAAGTGGACGCAAGTTCTGTAGGGGTTGGGGCAGTATTGCTACAGGAGGATCAGAGTGGAATTGACCATCCCATATGCTATTTCTCCAGGAAGTTTAATAAGCACCAAAGAAATTATTCCACTATTGAACAAGAGACTTTGGCAGTCTTGTTATTGTTGGAATACTTTGAGGTTTATGTGGGAAGCACCTCCTTGCCTGTGACTGTGTATACGGATCACAATCCGTTAGTGTTTTTGTCACGCAATCATAATCAACGCCTGATGAGATGGTCTCTTATAGTGCAACACTATAATCTGGAAATTAAGCACAAGAAAGGATCTGAAAATGTTATTGCGGATGCATTATCCCGCATTTAGACTTTTTTTTTTTTTGTGGATATGGTTGACGTTGGTCGCAAAACAGGTTTGCTCTTTAAGGGGGGGCGTGTTATGTGCAAGGGTCACCACGTTGTGTTTTGTGGCTGCGTCTGTTTTCTGTGTTCCTCTCTCCTCCCTCTGTCCTAATTTTGATAGGTGGAGAAGCTGACACTCAGCATGATGACTCGCGTCAGCCAACGTATTGGGGAGGCGGTGTACCGAGTGTGGAGGCGGGAGCTATGCTTCAAAAAGGAAGCGCGGAACACGTTCGGGGAAGTGAATTCCGTTTCCGATTTTGGCTTGTGGTTGTTGTTGTGGTTCAGTGAGTGCGTTGCTTGTCTTGTCGTTCATTTAGTGTGGCGTGCTTGTGTCCCCGTTGGTGGTTTACAATACGTTTTCTCGTTATTTTGCGGACACTGTTAATACGTGCACCCAGATTGTTAGACACCTACCTCTGGAGGGAGAACAGGTAAGACGTGCGCGCACTTACATCTGCAGCATGTAGGCTTACTACTCTGTATAGACACCCCAGGTAAGGAGCGTGTGTCACCCGCTGTACATTTGTGAAGGTATTATAGAGTAGTCAGTCGGGTTGGGTATATGTTAGTTAGTCCTGGGTTATTGTGTAGAGTAGGTTTAGGTGTTGCTTTGGTTCTTTTATTTGGCACCGCTGTGTTCTCTCTCCCTGGTAGTGTGTAATTGATACAATACCTATTTCTTGTACAGTCACGTGTGTGTGCACTATTGTGGTTTGTAAAAATAAAACACTTGTTAATTGAACTACGGTCTTCCTCCCCTTATTCCACCTGCACCAGTCATTTGTACAGCACCTCCACCACTCCCTTCCCTAAAGGAAAGACAACTTTCATTCCCTAACCCTTTCATGTTAAGGTTCCTGCCAAGCCTTCTAGATACGAGCCGGAGGCAGGAACGTAACAGACTCCTATCAATTAACATTAAGTACAGTGGTGCTTGAAAGTTTGTGAACCCTTAAGAATTTTCTATATTTCTGCATAAATATTACCTAAAACATCATTAGATTTTCTCTCCAGTCCTAAAAGTAGATAAAGAGAACCAAACAAATGAGACAAAAATATTATACTTGGTCATTTACTTAATGAGAAAAATAATCCAATATTACATAGTAGTGAGTGGCAAAAGTATGTGAACCTCTAGGATTAGCAGTTAATTTGAATGTGAAATTAGAGTCAGGTGTTTTCAATCAATGGGGTGACAGTCCGGTGTGTGTGTGGGCAGCCTGTTTTATTTAAAGAACAGGGAACTACCAAAGTCTGCTCTTCACAACACAGGTTTGTGAAAGTGTATCATGACATGAACAAAGGAGATTTCTGAGGACCTCAGGAAAAGTTGTTGATGCTCATCAGGCTGGAAAAGGTTGCAAAACCATCTCTAAAGAGTTTGGACTCTACCAATCCACAGTCAGACAGATTGTGTACAAATGGAGAAAATTCAGGACCATTGTTACCCTCCCCAGGAGTGGTCGACCAACAAATATCAGTCCAAGACTCCAAGTCGTATAATAATTGGCGAGGTCACAAAGGACCATCGTGTAATTTCTAAGCATCTGAAGACCACTCTGACATTGGCTAATGTTAATGTTCATGAGTTTACCATCAGAAGAACACTGAACAACAATGGTGTGCAAGGAGAAAGCCACTTCTCTCCAAAAAGAACATTGTTGCTCACCTGTATCTGGATCATGTGGACAAGCCAGAAGGCTATTGGAAGAATGTTTTGTGGAAGGATGAGATCAAAATAGAACTTTTTGGTTTAAAAGAAAACTGTTATGTTTGGAGAAAGGAAAACACTACATTCCAGCATAAGAACCTTATCCCATCTGTGAAACTTGCTGGTGGTAGTATCATGGTTTGGGACTGTTTTGTTGCATCTGGGCCAGGATGGCTTGCCATCACTGATGGAACAATGAATTCTGAATTATATGAGAGAAGTCGATTTTGCGGAAAATGTCATAACATCTGTCCATGAACTGAATCTCAAGAGAAGGTGGGTCATGCAGCAAGACAACGACCCTAAGCAAGTCATTCTACCAAAGAATGTTTAAAGAAGAATAAAGTTAAATGTTTTGGAATGGCCAAGTCAAAGTCCTGACCGTAATCCAACCAAAATGTTGTGGAAGTCAAGTCAAGTCAGATCTATTTATATAGCGCTTTTTACAATGGAGCATTGTCTTAAAGCAGCTTAACAAGTTTAGATTATCTCCTAATAACTATGTCCAATCCCAAATTGAGCAAGCCTAGGGCGACAGTGGCAAGGAACCAAGACTCAAAAAGGGACCCAACCTCCTTGGGTGGCGTAGATGATAAATCTAAGAACGAAACTAAAGTCATGGAGTCATAGTTCGAATAAAATGTGACGCATGCAAATCGGCATTAAGTGGCCCGGGTATAATGGGGTTGAAGCTGATGACGGAAGCGGCTTGAGTAAAGGTGCAGCGGATGAACATCATGTGTGGGGCTGGAACTGGTACTGGAACACAGCTCGGAGAGAAAACAGAAAATGTAATTAGCTATTGATTAAGAGCACAGTGTCTATTAACAATCACTGATGCCATGTGTAGCATGAGACCCGGGCAGCATTAGCTGTAGCAGCATAGCTATAAAATAGGAGAAATGGTAGGTAACACAGCCAAGACGGATCACATGAGACATCGGCAACCCCACGGGAGGCAGAAGACAGCAAGCCAACATCTCTGATCACCATAAGACTCTTTGACTATGAACCCCCAGCTCTGCCCTTAGTCTAAGGCAAAGATGCACGAGTCAAAATCAAGAGGACCAAAGCCCAGTTCAGCCAGACCGCCCACCAGACACTCCCGGCTAATGGACAAGGCAGGCAGGCCAGACATGACTCCAGACTACAGCCCCAGTGACCACAGCCATGCATCCTGGTCTAAATCTAGTCAAAAGCCTGCGCAAATAGGTATGTCTTTAGCCTAGACAACATTTTGGAGACTGTCTGAGTCTTGAACGAAAGTGGGAAGTTTATTCCATAGTTGGGGGGCCATGTATGAGAAAGCCTTTCCCCCTGCTGTGACTTTTTTAATTCTAGGAACTAAAAGAAGTCCTGCACCCTGCGAACGAAGTAGACGAGTTGGATTGTAAAACTCTAAGAGGTCACTCAGATAATGTGGGGCCAGGCCATGTAGAGCTTTACAAGTTATAAGAAGCATTTTGTAATCAATGCGGAATTTGACTGGTAACCAGTGTAGTGATGATAGAACAGGAGTGATATGATCAAATTTTCTAGTTCGAGTTAGCACTCGGGCAGCTGCGTTTTGAACTAACTGAAGTTTATTTATAGATTTACTAGAGCATCCAGTAAGTAACATTACATTACAGTAATCCAACCTTGAGGTTATAAACGCATGAACAAGTTTTTCTGCATCATTAAAAGAGAGGATATTTCTAAGTTTAGCGATATTACGTAATTGAAAGAAAGCAATTCGAGTGATGCTGCTAATGTGCGCATCAAAGGAGAGATCTGAATCAAATGTGACCCCTAAGTTTTTTACAGACAGACTGAGCAATACTGAACAGCCATCTAGATTTAGGATATATGTAGCTAACCTGTCTCTCACTAGCCTTGGGTCCCACTAATAGCACCTCAGTTTTATCTGAGTTAAGTAAGAGAAAATTAAATAACATCCAATCTTTTATTTCCTTTACACTGTCCTCAATTTTGTTGATTGTAAGGCTGTCATTGGTTGCTGATATGTACATCTGTGTCTCATCTGCATAGCAGTGGAAACGATGCCATGTTTACAAATAACGGAGCCTGGTGGCAGCATAACAAAAAGAATAAAGCGGGCCAAGCCCTGACCCCCTGAGGCACGCCATACTCACTTTGGAGAGCTTAGACCTTATAATTATTTATATGAACAATTGGTACCGTCCCGTAAGTAGGATTTTAACCAAGAAAGTGCTGATCCCTTAATACCTACAGTATTTTCTAGTCTGTTTAGTAAAACATCATGATCTATAGTGTCAAATGCTGCACTTAAATCTAACAGAACAAAAAAAGAAACACATCCCTTATCTGAGGACATTAACAAGTCATTTAGTAGCCTAATTAATGCTGTTTCAGTACTATGATGGGGCCTGAAGCCAGACTGAAATGTTTCATAAATTTCATTCCTTTGGAGGTTACTGCAGAGCTGCTGATAGACAGCTTTTTCTAAGATTTTGGACAGAAACAGTAGATTTGAAATTGGTCTATAATTAGATATCACACAAGGGTCAAGATTGGCTTTTTTAATCAGTGGTTTGATAACGGCAGACTTAAAGGATTTGGGCAAATAACCAAAGGTAAGGGATGAATTTAAAATAGCTAACACTGGCTCTATAATACTAGGTTTTACTTGTTTGAGTAAACATGTAGGAATTGAATCTAATAAACATGTTGATGACTTAGACGAGCTGATCAGTGCAGATAGTTCAGTATTAGTAATTGGGCTAAAAGATTCTAATCTTGATTTACAGCTCATTAAACAGATGTCTTTACTAGTGCTGCATCTGGAAGATTGCTGAATAGTGTGATGTGATGAGCATCGAGTTTGATGCCTAATGTTTTCCATCTTATTATTAAAGAAAGTCATGAAATCATTACTGTTAAAATTACACAGAACATGAGAATCACTTTCTGTAGGGTTTTCTGTTAATTTGGAGACTGTATTAATGAGAAATCTTATATTATTCTTATTTTTCTCTATGATTGAGGAGAAGTATGCAGCTTTAGCTTTAGTAAGGGTATGTTTATACTCTGTCGTGCTGTCCCTCCAAGCAATCTTAATCACCTCCAATTTACTGTCTCCACTTGCGCTCTAGATGCCGTGTTCATTGCTTTAAGGTACGGTCATTATATCATGGTGCTAGCATTTTTCCCTAATGCGTTTGACCCTAGCAGGAGCAATCGTGTCCAGGGTTGAGCGACGCACACATTCTAATTGGTCATTTACACACTGAAGATGATTGATCTCCGTAGCTGTTATAAATTTCAAGTCTGGTAGGTTTTTAATAAATGCAGCAGGAGTAGCAGATGTAATAGTGTGCTTGGTGTGATAAGGCAGAAGGATTTTATTTATTAGAGATAGCTCAAACACTAAAAGGTAGTGATCTGAAATTGAATCATTTTGCGGGAAAACATCAAGGTTATCTATATTGATACCAAATGTTAATATTAGACATAAAGTATGATTACAGCGGTGGGTTGGTCCCATCACATTTTGAGTGATACCCATGGATTCTAAGATGGACTCGAAAACAATTTTAAGTGGATCCTGCTCATTGTCGAAGTGAATATTGAAATCACCTACAATTAAAGCCTTATCTGTTGACAGTAGTAAGCAGGAAAGAAAGTTAGCAAATTCCTGAAGAAATTCTGAATAGGGACCAGGAGGACGGTAAATAGTGATAAGCTGAAAAGAGTGTGGTTTTGACTTCCACAACGATGGATCAGTCACGTTAAGAATCAGTATTTCAAAAGAATTAGCCTTGTAATCGTATTTAGTTGTAACACCTAGCTCTTTGTCAAAAAGTTTGGCTATGCCTCCCCCCAACCATTAGGACGAGGGCAATTAGCATGACTGTGTCTAGGAGGTGAGGCTTCATTTAAGGCTAAATATTCATCAGGTCTAATCCAAGTTTCAGTGAGACAGAGAGCGTGTAAGCATTTATCAGTGATCATTTCATTTACAATCAGTGTTTTGTTTGTAAGTGATCTAATGTTAAGTAATCCTAGCTTTAGTCTAAGGTTGTTATTTCTTTGGGAGCTATCTGTGTTTATACTAATGAGGTTATTAAAACAGACTTTTTGAGAGCATTTATGTTTAGGGCAAATGCGGGTAAGAGACACAGTTTTAATAATGTGGGTTCTGGGTGACGGTGCATGGCTACCAGCAGACAGTTGATTAAGCCGGTCTGTCTGCTGCCTGACCTATGCTCTGGATAGTCAGCCCCTAACCAATTGGGCCATAAGACTATGGGCAATGTTGTAGGAGATGAGAGCAGCACCCTCCCGAGTGGGATGGACACCATCTCATCCTAAAAGGCCAGGCTGACCTGCAAAGGCTGTCCAGTTGTCTATATATATATATATATATATACATAGGAAGGAAGGAAGGACCTGAAGTGGACAGTTAATGTGAGGAAACCCACCAACATCTTAGAGTTGAAGCGGTTCTGTACCAAGGAATTGGCTAAAATTTATCCAAGCCAGTGCAGCACTGATCAACAATTACAGGAAACGTTTAGTTGCAGCTATTGCTGCACAGGGGGGTCACACCAGTTACTGAAAGCAAAGGTTACACTTAATTTACACATACACAGTTTTGCCACTCACTAATATATAATACTGGATAATTTCTTCAATAAGTAAATCACTACGTATAATATTTTTGTCTCCTTTGTTTAACTGGGTTCTCTTGATCTACGTTTATGACTTGTGTGAAAATCTTATGTTGTTTTAGATCATATTTATGCAGAAATATAGAAAATTATAAAGGGTTCACAAACTTTCAAGCACCACTACTTTTATTCTTGAGTAAAATATAGACAACATACTTCATCTTCTGCTTGAGTATTTTTACTCAAAAAATATTAGTAGTACTTTTACTTAAGTAAAGAACTTCTGCCACCTCTGCAAATACATTAAGGCAGAACACAACAACATTTACAAAAAATTAACTGTTACAAAAATGCTGTATTTGTGAAAATACAACACTGTTTATGAGGCCAATATAAATCGAGAACACAAATACATTAAAGCTGAAAACAACAACATTAAACGAAACAAAAAAACATTTACAAACATGCTGCATTTGGAGTTTGCTCACACCAGAATACCCTCGCCACTAGGGGTAGATGTTTTCCATCTGAAAAATATGTGAGGAGTTAAAATGCATTTAATTAGAACCACAATGTGTTGAAAAATGATCTCTTAAATGGAGGACTCGATGTATTGTATTATACAACACTCAAACAAATTCTCAAAATAAATGAGATTTAAAAAATCCTGTTATGTGCATGTTATCTCATACCTAATTTACTTTTTATTAAGCTCGGTGATTTTTTTTTTTTTTTTTTTTTTTTTACTCAGTTGCCCTTATTAAGCCTCTGATGTTGGACTGTGCTGAAAGAGTCATATTTCAACCAATTCAAACCATATCCTGACAATGTTTAGGAGGAGGGCGCCACTGTTATGGCAATGCCACTTTTATTCCATGTAGCATCTTGCTCCATGGGACCTTGAAGCTGTCATGCCAAGTACTGAGGTCTACCATGCTGGATCTGCTGTTTGTGCTGGAGAAGGTAAAGGGTGTGACTACTTGATATGTCTACAGGAGATGAACTGTTGGTCGCTGACCGCAAATCGGCGACGCACCTTGCCACTTCTGAAAACAATACAACCATGTAGAAAAATTTGTGAAAAGCTGTTTTTATTATACAAGCCACATTAATGTAATTACATAAACTATTTGATAGCAAATAGCTAATTAACTGAAATAGAACAGCCATCTTTTCTGGCAATACGTTTAATCACTTAAAGAATTAAGCAAATTAACCTCTGTGCTCCACGCTGGTAGTAGTTTGTGAGTTTGAACAGGTCTGAGATGTTCATGCAGCTCATCCTGTTTAATCAGCTTTGAATTCAGCTTACATTCTACAGTACTGTTATACATGTCAGTTTCTCCAGCACAGCTGACTGAGTTTGTTCTGCATATTCTATTCATTATTTCTCTTCATTATTGGCTTATTCTGTTACGGTTCTGTTATGTTTTGCCATCAAAAAACAAAATGATGAACCGTAAAAACTGAAAAATAAGGGTTGGGACCCAAATGCAGTTAGCTCCAGAGGGTAATAATTAACTGAAATAAGTAAAAGAGATTAAGCAATAATTAATCAAATATAAATAAATAAATAACAAAGAAAAACTGAGCTTCTGAGTGGAAGGCAACAATCAGCGAATCCACTAAGCGCGCTCCGAAGCCCAGAGCCGAGCTGCAGAGAACGAGGGGGAAGGGGGAAAGCAAGGAGGAAGTAGCCGAGCGCAGAGGCGGAGGAAAAATAAAGTGATTAAGCTTCCCCTACGCTAGATCTACAGTCGTGTGAAAAAGTTTGGGCACCCCTTATAATTTTCATGATTTTAGTTTATAAATCATTGGTTGTTCAGATCAGCAACTTGAGTTAAATATATCATATAGCAGATGAACACAGTGATATTTGAGAAGTGAAATGAAGTTTATAGGATTTACAGAAAGTGTGCAGTAATTATTCAAACAAAATTAGGCAGGTGCATAAATTTGGGCACCCAACAAACAATTACATCAATATTAGTATATCCTCCTTTTGTTAGAATAACATCCGCTAAACGCTTCTACAGCTTCCAGTCCTGGATTCTGTTGAATGTGCTTTTGGACCATTCTTCTTTAGAAACCATCCTCCAGTTCAGTCAGGTTTTTATTGTTTTCCTTCCGAGCATGGACAGCCACATTTTCAGTAATATTCATGTCTGGGGAACTGAACGGCCATTCCAGCACGTTGTACTGGTTGCCTCTTGCAATGATTCCTTAGAAGATTTTGAGCATGGTTTGGGGTCGTTGGCCTCGGTGCAACTTTGTCACGATTCTTGAAACATTGTTCTCAAGAATCTGGAGATATTAACTGGAATCGCATGCGACCCCTCAACTTTAACACTATTCCTAGTAACTGCAACTGCACTGGCCCACACAGTTCCCACAATCATGAGGGCCCGCCGCCAACAAATTTTAACTGTGGGTAATCAATGTTTGTCTTGGGAATGCTGGTGTTTCTTTTTTTTCTTCCGCTCCTTGTTATGGTCCAAATAACTCAATTTTAGTTTCCATCAGTCACAGCACTTTATTCCAAAATGAAGCTGGATTGTCCAAATGTGCTGTAGCAAAACCTGCATTACTCTGTTTGTGGCGTTTCTGCAGAAAAGGCTCTTCTGCATTACTCTCCCATAACAAAAAGCCTCTCCGTTGTGCAAAGTGCACTGTATGGTTTTGAGCGATGAACAGTGACACCATCTGCAGCAGATGAGTTTGTTGGTCTTTGGAGGTGGTCTGTGGCTTTGACTATGACTGTTCCTCACCATCCTTCGCCTCTGCCTATCTGAGATTTTTCTTGTCTGCCACTTTCGTGAGTTCCTTACTAGAACTGTGCCTGTGGTCTTCCATGCCTCACTATGTTCCTCCAGTGGGAAAAACTGACAGCTTGAAATCTCTGAGAGAGCTTTCTTCCCCTTTCCTGAACCATGATGTTGAACAACCTTTGTTTTCGGCCATTTGAAGAGTTTTGTTTTGGAGGCTCCCATATTTGCCACTCTTCATAGAAGATGCAAAGATGAGAAAAACTTCCAATTGCACCTACACTTTCTCATAGTTGGATTCACTTGTGTATGTAGTCAGGCAATGAGCCTTAACAAAACAAATTTTGTGGTTTTCCAATAATTAGTGCTAAAGGGATTCAAATTGACTAGGGTGCCCAAATTTGATGCACCTACCTAATTTTGTATGAATAATTACTGCACACTTTCCTGTAAAAACCTATAAACTTAATTTCACTTCTCAATATCACGGTGTTCATCTGCTATATGATATAATTTACCTGAAAATTGCTTACTGGACCACCAATATTTTAAAGAAAATCAGGAAAATTCATAAAGGGTTTTTGGGGGTTGCCCAACTTGTTTTCATACACTGTACTTCCCTGACATTTTACCTCACACTTCGCAGCGCTAACAGAACTGACTCCTTGACATACCCAGTTCCCATCCTCCTCTATCCTAAAAAAGATAAAACAAAATGAAAAGAAAGCGCGAAAGGCTCGATAAATGGGGGGAGATGGGTGAGGTCTCAAAGCGCTGCTGCCAAGAATGGGCTTCAAAAAACCAGTTCGGTGTCATAGGTTAAGATGTCTATTGCAATGGTGCAACACCTACTAGAAACTAGCGAGCTCTTAATAACCGATAAGTAGTCAGGTGTTGCTAATACATTGCAGCAATTAGACCCGCTTCCTGACAGGCGGCCCGATTGTGGGCGCGCATAGAAACCTATCGCGGAAAAACCCAGTCCACGCCGCCCTCGAGCTTCGAAAAGTGGGCCCCTGACAGGTTTTGCTATATAGTAATGATTTTACAAAAGAAAACAAAAGAATAAGGGGTTAGGGCCCCAACTGTAGTTTGCTCCAGATGAAAGGAATGAACCAAAACACCCCTAAGCGCATGCCACAGCACCTCTGGCTTGCCTGTACATGCTCCGGGTTGAGCGTCTGGCGCACTGAGAGGGCCTGTAAGCAGGGCAACCTCACATAGGGGCTGAAAGGGAGGGTGGGGCAGGTCAAGGCAGGTACAACTCCCGGTCTAGGTCCAGAAACCAACCTGGACTCCGGCTTTTAGACGCAGAATGCAAGGCTTCGGTCAACTGGGGCCGGATTCTGGAGAGTCATGTTCTGGCCTGTGCCTTGTCCGCTAAGCCGGGAGTGTCAAGTGGTGGTCTGGCTGAACTGGGCTTTTCTGATCCTTGTGATCTGACCCTTCATCCTTGCCGTAGAATAAGGGCAGAGCTGGGGTTCATAGTCAAAGAGTCTTATGGTGATCAGAGATGTTGACTTGTGTCTTCTGCCGCCCGTGGGGTTGCCAATGTCTCAGGTGTGAATCCCTCTTGTCTTGTGGTTACCCATACCAGTTTCTCCTATTGTTATAGCTATGCTTCTAGAGGCTTAATCTACTGGGTCTCATGCTCACTTGGCATCAGTGATGACATGGCATCAGTGATTGGTTAATAGACACTGCGCTCTTAATCCCAATACTAATTACATTTTCTGTTTTCTCTCTCCGGCTGTTCCCGGCTTCGAGCCCGCACACATGATGTTCATCTGCTGTAGCTCCAGTCAAGCTGGCTTCCATCATCGCTCATGCCCCTCATACCCGGGCCACTTTAATGTCAAATGTGCATAATTCACATTTTTTCAAACTTTGACTCCATGAACTTTAGTTTCGCTCTTACATTTATCATCTACGGCCGCCCAGGATGTTTGGGTCTTTTTGAGTCTAGTCCTCCTAAGGGTTCTTCCTATAACTCTGGAGTTTTTTTCCTTGCCACTGTCGCCCTTGGCTTGCTCAATTTGGGATTGGACGTAGTTATTAGGAGATAATCTAAACTTGTGAAGTTGCTTTGAGACAATGCTCCATTGTAAAAAGCGCTATAAAAATAAATCTGACTTGACTTGACTTGACTTAAGGGCGAAACTGAGCACTGGTGGCTGAGGAGCGAAACTCAGCGGCTCAGGGGCGGAGCTCAATAGCTGAGAGGTGGAGCTCGGCGCTGGCAGCTCAGAGGCGAAGATCAACGGCTCAGGGGCGGAGCTCAGCACTGGCGGCTCAGGGGCAAAGCTCGGCCCTATGAGACCCGTGAAAAAGGTGGGCACAAGGCATCTGGTCTTGTGGACAAAAGAACACTGTCGCGGCAGCAACGATGGTGCCGGGACGACCGCAGCATGCTCTACAAGGGTGCTAGGTGGTGCTAAATGCCCAGGCATGGAGCTTAACTGCTCAGATGCAGGGCATATGAATGCGGCGAGCTCAGGAACGGAGCTTAACTGCTCAGGTTTGGAGCTGGGCCGCACTGAATGCTCAATTTTAGAGCTTAGCTCATGTACGGGGCTAGGCGGCACTAAATACCCAGGCATCCTGCTCAGTTGCAGAGCCAACAGGCATGGCGAGCCCAGGTACAGAGCTAGGGGGCACCAAGTGCTCAGCTTCAGCACTTAAGAGCACGGCGAGCTCCTGAATGGGGCCAGGTGGTGCCAAATACCCAGGCATGGAGCTTTCCTGCTCAGATGCGGGGCTTACGGGTGCGGCGAGCTCTTGTAAGGGGGCCAGGTGGCACTAAATACTCAAGTGCTCAGATGTGGAGCTTACAGGCTTACAGGCACGGCGGGCCCAGGTACAGAGCTAGGGGACACCAACTGCTCAGGCATGGGGTCAAACTAACCAGGTGCGGAGCTCACGTGTGCAGGGTTTCTGACCTCCTTGCTAAGAACAGCTAGTTTCTGACCTCCTTGCTAAGATCAAACTCAAAAATGTCCATGAGTGCCCGGTCATTAAAACCAGTGGTTACAGCCTGCACATGGAACTCCCGCTTGTAGGCCACAGATGGCCTGAACCCCTGAGAGATGCCGAAAATAAAAGACGGCGATAATGGCTTGGTGAGGGAATGTCCTGGCCGGGACGACAGTGACGAGCTGCAGGTGAGGGCCATCCTCTCCCTAGCTCACTGTTGAATGAGGGCTTCAGCCAGTATAGCTAGGTCAAACAGATCGTCAGGGAAGAGGGGGGTGGGTGGAAAAACAATTCAATGTCCACCCGCTGATCGAGACCCAGTCTAAACTGGTACATTAGCACCGGCTCATCAAGGGCAGTGAATTCAGCTGAGGTACGGAACTCAGCTACAAACTCAGTCACCACACTGTTGTGTGTGTGTGTGTGTGTGTGTGTGTGTGTATATATATTATATATAATATTAATATAATATATATATATATATATATATATATATATATATATATATATACACACTGCTCAAAAAAAATAAATGGAACACTCAAATAACACATCCTATGAAATATTCTCATTGAATACTTTGTTCTGTACAAAGTTGAATGTGCTGACAACAAAATCACACAAAAATCATCAATGGAAATTTATTAATCAATGGACTGGATTTGGAGTCACACACAAAATTAAACTGGGAGAACACACTACAGGCTGATCCAACTTTGATGTAATGTCCTTAAAACAAGTCAAAATGAGGCTCAGTATTGTGTGTGGCCACCACATGCCTGTATGACCTACCTACATTGCCTGTGGCATGCTCCTGATGATGTGGTGGATGGTCTGTTGAGGGATCTCCTCCCAGATCTGGACTAAAGCATCTCCCAACTCCGGGACAGTTTGTGGTGCAACGTCACATTGGTGGATGGAGCGACATGACGTGGATGGAGCGACATGATGTCCCAGATGTGCTCAATCGGATTCAGGTCTGGGGAACGGGCGGGGCCAGTCCATAGCTTCAATGCCTTCATCTTGCAGGAACTGCTAACACACTCCAGCCACATGAGGTCTAGCATTGTCCTGCATTAGAAGGAACCCAGGGCCAACCGCACCAGCATATTGTCTCACAAGGGGTCTGAGGATCTCATCTCGGTACCTAATAGTAGTCAGGCTACCTCTGGCAAGCACTTGGAGGGCTGTGCGGCCCTGCAAAGAAATGCCACCCCACACCATTACTGACCCACTGCCAAACCGGTCATGCTGAACGATGTTGCTGGGAGCAGATCGCTCTCCATGGTGTCTCCAGACTCTGTCACGTCTGTCACATGTGCTCAGTGTGAACCTGCTTTCATCTGTGAAGAGCACAGGGTGCCAGTGGCGAATTTACCAATCCTGGTGTTCTTTGGCAAATGCCAAGCATCCTGCACAGTGTTGGGCTGTGAGCACAACCCTCATCTATGGACATCGGGCCCTCATACCATCCTTATGGAGTCGGTTTCTAACCGTTTGTGTCTGCACATTTGTGGCCTTCTGGAGGTCATTTTACAGGGCTCTGGCAGGGCTCCTCCTGTTCCTCCTTGCACAAAGGCGGAGGTAACGGTCCTGCTGCTGGGTTGTTGCCCTCCTACGGCCTCCTCCATGTCTCCTGATGTACTGGCCTGTGTCCTGGTAGTGCCTCCAGCCTCTGCACACTACGCTGACAGACACAGCAAACCTTCTTGTCACAGCTCACATTGATGTGCCATCATGGATGAGCTGCACTACCTGAGCCACTTGTGTGGGTTGTAGAGTCCGTCTCATGCTACCACGAGTGTGAAAGCACCACCAACATTCAAAAGTGACCAAAACATCAGCCAGAAAGCATAGGTACTGAGAAGAGGTCTGTGGTCCCCACCTGCAGAACCACTCCTTTATTGAGTGTGTCTTGCTAATTGCCAATCATTTCCACCTGTTGTCTATTCCATTTGCACAACAGCATGTGAAATTGATTGTCAGTCAGAGTTGCTTCCTAAGTGGACAGTTTGATTTCACAGATGTTTGATTTACTTTGAGTTATATTGTGTTGTTTCAGTGTCCCTTTATTTTTTTGAGCAGTGTATGTGTGTATGTATATATATATATATATATATATATATATATATATATATATATATATATATATATATATATATATATATATATATATATACATACATATACGTATGTATATGTATACATATACATACGTATGTGTGTATCAAGCTATTTCAGTTTGATATATCTAATAACTGATGGACACAGTAATATTTCAGTATTGAAATGAGGTTTATTGTACTAACAGAAAATGTGCAATATGCATTAAACAAAAATTTGACAGGTGCAAAAGTATGGGTACCCTTATCATTTTCTTGATTTGAATACTCCCAACTACTTTTTACTGACTTACTGAAGCACAAAATTGGTTTGGTAACCTCTTTGAGGTTTGAATTTCATAGCCAGGTGTATCCAATCATGAGAAAAGGTATTTAAGGTGGCCAATTGCAAGTTGTTCTCCTATTTGAATCTCCTCTGAAGAGTGTCATCATGGGCTCCTCAAAACAACTCTCAAATGATCTGAAAACAAAGATTGACGAAGTTGAAGTTACGCCGGGGATGGATATTTCAGCAAGACAATGATCCAAAACACCGCTCCAAATCTACTCAGGCATTCATGCAGAGGAACAATTACAATGTTCTGGAATGGCCATCCCAGTCCCCAGACCTGAATATCATTGAACATCTGTGGGATGATTTGAAGCGGCCTGTCCATGCTCGGCGACCATCAAACTTAATTGAACTGGAATTGTTTGGTAAAGAGGAATGGTCAAAAATACCTTCATCCAGGATCCAGGAACTCATTAAAAGCTACAGGAAGCGACTAGAGGCTGTTATTTTTGCAAAAGGAGGATCTACTAAATATTATTGTCACTTTTCTGTTGAGGTGCCCATATTTTTGCACCTGTCAAATTTTGGTTTAATGCATATTGCACATTTTCTGTTAGTATAATAAACCTCATTTCAATCCTGAAATATTACTGTGTCCATCAGTTATTAGATATATCAAACTGAAATAGCTGTTGCAAACACCCAAATATTTATAAATAAAAATGATGATTTCATATGACTGTGTATGTATGTATATATATATATATATATATATATATATATATATATATATATATATATATATATATATATATATGTGTGTGTGTGTGTGTACAATTCAACTATGACAGACGAAATGAGAAAAAAAAATCCAGGAAATCACATTGTAGGATTTTTAAAGAATTTAATTGTATTTCATGGTGGAAAATAAGTATTTGATCACCCAAAAACAAGCAAGGTTTCTGGCTATCACATACCTGTAACGTCTTCGTTAAGAAGCTAATCTGTCCTCCACCTTTTACCTGTATTAATGGCTTCTGTTTGACCTTGTTATCTGTATAAAAAACACCTGTCCACAGCCTCAAACAGTCAGACTCCAAACTCAACCATGGCCAAGACCAAAGAGCTGTTGAAGGACACCAGGAAGAAAATTGTAGACCTGCACCAGGCTGGGAAGAGTGAATCTACAATAGGTAAGCAGGTTGGTGTGAATAAATCAACTCTGGGAGCTATTGTAAGACATACAAGACCACTGATAATCTCCCTTGATCTGGGGCCCCATGCAGGATCTCATCCCTTGAGGTCAAAATGATCATGAGAACAGTGAGCAAAAATCCAAGAACTACTCAGAGGGACCTGATGAATGACCTGCAGAGAGCTGGGACCAAAGTAACAAAGGCTAACACACTATGCTGAGAGAGACGCAGATCCTGCAGTGCCAGGTGCGTCCCCCTGCTTAAGCCAGTACATGTCCAGGCCCGTCTGAACTTTGCCAGAGAGCTTATGGATGATTCAGACGAAGATTGGGAGAGTGGTCAGATTAAACCAAAATAGAACTTTCTGGTAAAACCTCAACTGGAGGAACAAGGATGCTGAGGATCCCAAGAACACCATACCTACTGTGAAGCATGGGGGTGGAAACATAATGCTTTGGGGCTGTTTTTCTGCAAAGGGGACAGGACGACTGATCCGTGTTAAGGGAAGATTGAATGGGGCCATGTATCGTGAGATTTTAAGCCAAAACCTCCTTCCATTAGTGAAAGCATTGAAGATGGAAAGTGGCTGGGTCTTCCAGCATGACAATGATCCCAAACTCACCGCTCAGGCAATGAAGGAGTGGCTCTGGAAAATGCATTTCAGGGTCCTGGAGTGGACTAGCCAGTCTCCAGACCTCAACCCCATAGAAAAGGTGTGGAGGGAGTTGAAAGTCCGTGTTGCCCCAAAACATCACTGCTCTAGAGGAGATCTGCATGAAGGAATGGGCCAAAATACCAGCTACAGTTTGTGCAAACCTGGTGAAGACTTACAGGAAACGTATGACCTCTGTCATTGCCAACAAAGGTTATGTTACAAAGTACTTATTGACCAAATACTTATTTTCTGCCATGATTTACAATTAAATTCTTTAAAAATCCTACAATGTGATTTCCTGGATTTCTCCATTTTGCCTTCTCATATTGTCTCCCATAGTTGAAGTGTACCTATGATGAAAATTACAGACCGCTCTCATCTTTCTATCAGTGGCTGACTAAACCCTTTTTTTCTCCACTGTATGTATATATAGAGAGGCAGCACTCTCAGAACACACCAGTTTTGTACAGTATGTCCAGTCAACATCTCACTGCCTGGGCTGACTTCAGGATGTCTGTCATTGACACCAGCATCTAGATACTTAAACTGACTGATGCATCTCATTAACTCTGTATACATAAAATGTTTTTTTCCTGAGTTACTAAAGTACTAATAAACATTGCTAGATCAAATGATACCACACCATAAAAGAGATCATTCAAACAAGGATTTGCCACCTCAAATGAGTCTTGCTAGTGTATGATGACTAAAGATGACCTATCAGCCTGAAACAATTATTTCTACAATACAACCTGCCCATACCTTGCATGATATCAGGACATGTTATATGAGAATATGCACTCTTGTACTGTAATTGGCTTTGACTCAAATAAGGAAGCAATTGTGTCTGCCTCTGTTTCCCTTCCTTCTGTCCTCCGAGCGTGACAGTTGTAACTGGGCAGGGTTGGAGTGGGGTCAATTTTCGGTCTAGGATTTTCATCCCTATGCTCAGTCCTCTTTTTCCAAAGTGGAGGAAACTGGATAAATGAAATGACATCCTTCAGATGTCCCCTGGCTTCTACTTGCTTCCCTTTGGGACAATTCTTCTCCTGAATTTGAGCCTAGCATCAGAGACACTGAAATCCATTATGCCAAGAGTTCACAAGAACAACATACCAAGAACAAATTAAAGGTGAATAGAAGAGAATTAATTCTATTAATGAAAACAAACATGAAATAAAACTATGAAATAAAACAATGTTATATTTCTTTGAACTTATTGTTTTATTATTGTTCTTCTATTAAATAAAACAATAAGAAAATTAATACACTGATCTGAAAACCACTCAACCACAATATATAAATCTTATAATTCAGTAGTTACTTACGTAGAGCATCAAGCCAGAGGTTTTCCCAATACACTTAGGTGCAAGAACAACCCCATACAACTCCATAGTTAATCATGTGAATGGTTAGACAGTAATAAAAAAGAATGAGATAAGAATTCTATAATAATATGATAATGTAGCTGTGGGAGAACGTGAGAATGTTACTCATAACTTTACTGAAGAAGCATGGGCCATTTCACAGTCCTATATTTAAAATTTTTAATTCTAACTAAACTTGGGTTGGCTTCAAAACAAGTAGTCAGGGTGGGGTGTATGCAGAGTTCTCAACAGTTTCTCCACACTTCACTCTGTCATTTCTGCCATGGGCATGACAGCAATTCACACATGCAGGAAACTATTTTAAATTTTGTTTTGTATGCTTTTTGTGTGTTTCATGATTACTTTTAACTTAAAAAAATTACATCATTTTAATTTAATAAATAATAAATCAAACTATTCTGTGCATCACTCAGGTACAGAAAACATTGAGTGCGTTTACATGCACTTCCAATAACTGTAGAAAATCATAAATTGTTAGTAATCCTATCAACTAGTATACATGCACTTGAGTTATCGAATAATGGGTAACCTCCAAAGTTACATGAATTAATCGGATTTATATTTTGCAGCCATCCAATAATCTCATAGAATATGTGACATAAACTTCAAACTTTAATGTTAAATAATCAAATTATTCAATTTCTTCAGTATATATTGCATTTCAAAATCTCCACAAAGTGTTCGATAGCTGTTTTGTTGCCTTTAATAGCATGGCACATTTAATTCCTTGGTAGCCCAATCCAGCCAGAAAACAAACAAACAAACAAACAAAAAACACTACAGTCAATGGAAAAAGAAGCCAAATAAAGCAAAGTCTCTAGAATATGCAGACCTCGCACCCGTGAGGGAAGGTTTGTGCACATGTACAGACTGAAAACACCGATTATAATCAAGTAACTGTTATACATGCGATGAGTAACCCGATTACTGGGGGTAAAATCCAGCTCTCTTTATTAGGTATCTTAATCTGATTTCTAGATTGGTGTATCCTGTATACTTGACCACATGAAAATTCAGATAACTGCAGAAATCCAACTACGATTAAATTATTAAGTGCATGTAAATACAGTCATTGGCTACACTCTTGTAGCACACATGTAGCTTTAGGCAAGAGCATAAGAGTGTAATTTGTGCACTCATAAAAGCCTACTATTGAGACATGACTGTACTTGTACAGTACTTGTAGGGTCAGTCTTATACTGTCTGCTCCCACTGATTGCTTATGGATTTCCTGCACTGGTGTGAATCAAAGATCAAAATGAGGCTTTCCCCTCTTTAGACTTTTTGAAAGAATGAGGGTATGTTACGTTTAACTAATATCAAACGCACAATGGCGAAGGCACCCAAGATGCAAGCCACAAGTTGACGAGACCAGAAGTAATAACAAATAAGGTTTATTGATAACAGATAGTAGCAGCTGCAAAAATAAGTACTAGAGTGAAACCAAAGAACAAAAATCAAAACCACAGTGATGCGGGAAACTGGGAGTCCAAGAAGACTGGCACAAATAACAGATGCGAGCGGCGGCGGTATGTGACAAGACTCTTCCACGGGGAATTCCAGATGACTCGGAGACAGCAGACAGGAGACAGAGATGACACAGGGCAGGCAGGCAGGCAGGATGACCGTCAGACTGGTGGAACAAACCTGGCATGGGAGCCAAAAAGAAACGGACCAAACAACGGGTACAAAATCTCTCCAGAGGAAAAACATTCAGGCAGAGCTAGGGCGACTAACGGGGCGTAATAGGATTACAGGGCTAGGCTAGCGTTAGCAACACGAGGGCGGTAGGAACCGTGGGAGCGAGACTAGAAATGCAAGAAGCATAAAATAGTAACGGACTGGTACCAGGGTTCGTGCGAGGACGATCTGGCGATCCATGGCTGCTGGAGTCGGCGTTATATGGAGAACGCTGAGAGAACTGACGCGGAGAATTGCGAGGATCTGGCAACCCAGACTGATCTGCGGTTGCACACAGGACGTAGTTTCGTAGCTGCTAGCAGCTTTTACCTTTGATATATTTTAATTCCCGATCGCATCTGTATCTTATATAATCGTATATATAGTAGGTTTTTACAACATCTTAATCATTTTATTCTCGTAC